>JARKHS020005415.1:0-107500 GCA_030143305.2 Amblyomma americanum | reverse complement strand
ACAGGCTAGACGGTTTGCTTCGCAGTTGTTTATTGAAGCTATTACGCCAGCCCTCAAGCTCTAAATCTCTGTATGGTAAGGAGAACCCTTGTCCTCACCTTCTAAACATCTTGTCCTTTAGGGAAGTCGTAAGGGTTCTGCTATTCGAATGAGAAGCAAACCATGCAGGCTGGATACTTTTGGCAAAGGCTGTATGCATCAGGGCGACACATTAAACCTTTTTCGTAGGCGCGTGCACCAGTGCGGAAACAGCACAGGCCTGGGTCTCAATAAACAGAAGACAAAAGTATTTCACCCGTTCACATTGTTTGTTGTCCTCTACTTCACGCAATTACGTGTAGTTGAGCAGCGAGGTTGCTTTTCTTACTCACTGTTTTGGTTACGCTCGTATGCAGTCTTAAGCTTGCGCGCCACTGGCACACGGAGCAAGGTGGACCTCGATGCCACGTTTGCACCAGTGCCACCGCAACCACCAGAAGCTTCACCTGGCCACGCGCGTTTATTTCGGAATACTTGTCTTGATGAAGCTCGTCTCCGCTAATTTATTTTGCGCTGTCTCAGGAAGCCTAGAGCTGCGCACTGTGGGGAACTTGCGCTGAAGTTTGCGGTGCCGATTGCAGCGCCATAACACACTACCTTAGCGAGAAGAGCGAGCTGTTTTGGGTAGTACTCTTAGTACTTTTCCGCGCCACCTTCAGGCGCTTATTGGCGTGAGCCTCCGCGCTCTGTCGAAGGCGCACGTGCCGTGCGTCAGCTATCTGGGTCAGCTAGGCAATGAATGCTGTCAGCCAAACGTGGGTATCTAATCGCGCAGAATGTGTTTCCGCGTTTGCAGCGTCCTGAGCGGCTGACAAAAGCAGCTTTGAGTCGCCGAATGGAACAATTGCAGTGCCACCTTGGCAGCGCAGGTTCCCCATAGCAAAATCCGCCGGAGCCGCGCGCCCAGTCAAGGCGTTCTCCTAGCTCCCATTAGCACTGCGGCTGCTGTTGTATACAACGGCGCTAGGACCACAAAATTGTGTGTGCGTGTGTGGATGTGTGTGTTGGGGGGGGGGGGGTGTTGTGATGTAAGAGAATTCCCCTGTGGAGGAAAGAGACTCCTCCTCCATAGGTAGGCTCCACTGCATCTCCTCCCATCAAGCTCCTTGTGTCGCGTTGGTCGCGGCGCGTCCCAGGTGACAGACTCGTTTCTGAACCAGTTCATGGGATCAGGAGGTCGCGAGAAGAGCACCATCCGTGCCAAGCTGCTGACCCGCAACCGGCTTTCCATCAGCCTGCTGCGCCAGATGGCCACCACTGCCACCAAGTGGACCACGTTCTACTCGCCGCATCGTCCCTTTGTGCTCGTCTGGAAGTGGGCGTCCCACAAGCGGCTCCCCAGAAGCTTCTGGCAGACCGGCTGCTGCAGCCGTCAGGGCGCTACGAGCGCGCTTGTCCCTCATGCCGCCGAATGCTGCGGTCTGTTCAAAGACCTGGTCGCCACCTCTGAGTGGGACTCCTTGCCCCTGGATGGCATCGACGACGAGACTAGGAAGGGTGCTCCACCATATTTGGTTCAGGTAGGTGTGGTTACTGTGTGGCGTGACTTTTCTCTCGTTGTTGCGACTCACTGCCTTGCCGCGCAAAACGATTCAAATGAATGTCACTGAGGCGCTTAAATTATCGAATTTGGCTGGCTGGGGTAAGCGTTAACGTGGTATCCGAGCTATCAGCGCTGCAGTAACATTTCTGTTCTTTTTATCCCCATCGATGGATTCGAGCCTGTTTGCCACCAGTGCTAGGAGATATCAAGCAGCTAGTACGGAACTCATTTATAGTTTCTGCGATCTTTTTGGTGTCACAGTGTAATAGGGATATCGTAGTGTGCTTTACAGAATGGTCTGTTCATTATTCTTGACGAGTGGTGTGTATAGGACATTACTTGCCAGCTGTGCTGGGCAGGTACACCTTCACGCTACATCATATTCTTCGATACTTTCTTGGTGTTTTCACGGTGCTTCCATTCCTGAAATATTCGTGCCTGTGCTCTCACAGCCCATCGCTTGGAACGTGCCGTTCTTCGCTCCCGACCTCCAGCTGCCAGTCAAGTATGGCGCGCTGGGCTCTGTCCTGGCAGCCCTGGTAGCCGCCAACTATTTCGAGGCCGGAGAAGGCCGACAGTACGAGGCGCGGGTGGAAACGCTGACCGCATGCCACAACGGCACCGAAATGGCGGCCGCGGTACGAACGTCGATGGCGTCCTTCGACTCCATCGTCAGGAGCCTCGCACTGAGGAACGCGTCGTTGGAGGCGCTCTGGAACGCATACAGCGCCGTCTGGGAGGAGGACCGCGAACGCGAGGCGTCTGCAGAGGACGTCGCGCGCAAGCGCCGCTCCGACGACCGCCTCTTCTTCATGTCCTGGTGCCTGACGGTGTGCGGGGAACCGGGAGCTCGCGAGCTGTGCAACGAGCCGCTCACGTCCGGCGGCATATTCGCGAGGAGAAACTTCACCACCGCCTTCGGGTGTCGGGCGGGCGCCCCAATGACGGTGCCGTCTAAGTGTGCAGCACAGTAGGGTGGTCCTGCGTGGTATGAATACGGAATGAAGCAGCGAGGTCTCTACAAAGGGATATTGGGCGAGGGGAATGGTCTTGAGAATACGGTTGGATATGGTGTCTTGCGACTATACTCGGCGCGGCTATCTGTAGAGCATATTTTGGGCCTCACTTGTGTGATGAGTGAAATATAGTATGTGACGCGTGAATGGTTGTTTATAATATGAAGAAATTAGAAGACTCTGCAGGACACTTGCAAAGCGCCTTGTTTCATTAGGTCTAGGACGACATAACGCTCACCATTTATAGTGATGTGAAGTTTTGTGCAACACTCTTGCTAGCAGGTAACTACCAAAGAGACTTGTTCAACTGTTGTGAAGTTTAGTCACCTAATTATAGCTTAAACTTCACATCACACATGGTTTCAGTCTTGTTTTATTGACACATGTATCAACGCTAATAACAGTGCGTTATCTCTGCGCCTACCGCACTTACTTGAGCGGTGGATTGTATAGAGCTAATGGAACAAATTTGCTGTGGCATCTCTTTAATCCGAACCCGTAATTTCGAAACTCTCCAGTTTATTCGAACTTGCGCCTTGGGCTCATCAAACCGCGGCCCACTGACACTAAAATCTGGTGCCGGGCCGCGTTGTGGAACCAATTTACGATCTACCACTTTTACACAGTGCTCAGCGGTGGCGTATGCGCGAAGAGCCCTTCCAATGATGACGACTCCGCTGCGGTTACCAGCAGAACACAGTGCATCGGACATTTGTTCCGATCATCCTTTCTTCGATGCAAGTTCCGTGTAATTTGAAAAAGTTCTGGCGCCTTTTAGTCGATATTATTCACGTACGATACAATAAAAGCATCGATTTGAACAATACAGATGAATTCCTCAACGTTGAAACTCCGGAAATATGTGGAGAATGTACCAGAAATTGTTCTGCGCGCTGATTGCATGACACTGAGGGAACAGTCGTGTGTAGTCTATAGACAATCGCCTACCCAAGGCCTAATAGACACAGGTATACATTACAAAAGTAACAAAAAATTAAGGCCATAAATCTATAGACTGTATATAAACAGCTTATGGAGAATATTGACAGTCTATGACTCTCCAAAAAATTTGTAAGGTCTTGCCGTGGCGATGCGGCCGTGAACGGCAAACTCCCATAAGCACTATACTATGTAAAGCAGAGTACTCTGTAATCCCAGAGGGGTCGTAAGAAAAAAAAAGCATGAATGATGTCCATCTTGCAGCGAATAGACTGGTCTACAGTAAAAAACATCCCGGCCGAGTCTGTTGTCTGTTCCTATTTTGGTACGGTATAATAACAGGGTGAAGTTTGGGTCACTGACCAAGTCAAAAACAAACGAAAATGACGTTTCGGGTCTCGTACGGGACCCTTGTTCACAATAAGACTGTCAAAGAAGGCGGGATTATATAGTCTTCAGGATTGTTCCTAATCTTTTTGCGTAGATATGATGAAGAGAGCCTTGATTCCTGTTTAAGGTATCTTACGTCGTCTGGATGACTAATGATTCTAGATGCAGTCTTTTCAAATTATTTCTTTCTGTGGCTACAATCTCCGCCTCGTCCCAGGCTATCTCGTGGCCAGTGGTCTGCACGTGCTCGGCGATAGCGTTCTTTGATGCGCGATGGTTCCTTACGTCGCCTTGATGGTCTTTCATTCGTCGCTGGAAGTTCCCGGTTTCGCCGATATAGACGGATGTGCAGTCATTGCAGGGAACTTTGTAAACCACACCAGGAAATTTGGCGCGTGGCAGGGGGTCCTTTACGTTCACAAGTTCGGCACGTAGCTTGCTTGTTGGCACATGGCGATGTGCACTCCGTGCTTCCTGAAGATTCGGGAAAGGGTTTCACTGACTCCAGGTACATAAGGAACTGCAGCACGCGTCATGGTTGTTGCGCTTCCACCTCGTTGTACCCTCGTGCGTTGCAAGTTTTTAGACATATTGTTCACAAGGTTCCTGGGGTAACCGTTACGCTCGAGATCCCTTTTTATCACCTTGAGTTCGTTGCTGAAGCTTTCCGGGTCTGCGCAGACATTTCTTGCACGGTTCAGTAGTGACGAGATAACTGATCGCTTGTGAGCCAAGGGGTGGGACGATTCAAAGTCGAGATATCGTCCGGAGTGCGTGGGCTTTCGGGACACGCTGAAACTTAAGCGGCACGCGGCACGCTTGACGTTGATGTCCAAAAACGGGATGCTGCCATTCATTTCCTCTTCCACGGTAAAATTTATAGATGGCTCCGTGGCATTGAGATGGTCAAGGAAGCTTTGTAGATTCTGCTTGTCGTGACGCCAGCCCTCAGCGCTTCGCACCCAAGGACGAGCCAGCAGCTCAGCGAGCCAGCTGACGTCTCCAGGGAGAGGAGCCTGAGTTCGGGAAACTGCCGGACCGAACCAGACAGCGAAAAGACGCTGCTACGAGCACCGCAACCTCGCCGAAGATGTCGACACCGATCATATTACAGTAGCCGCGGGTGCCGCCAACTTTCAATGGATCCCTAGGCGAAGACCCTGAAGAATGGCTGGACCAATTTGAGCGCGTGGCGTCATTCAACAAGTGGGACGATGAGGCAAAAATTGGACACGTGTTCTTCTCATTGGATGGCTACGCACGCACATGGTACGAAATCTACGAGTCGTCCCTTACGACATGGGAGCTATTCAAGAGAGAACTATTGAAGGTATTCACCAGTGTCGTGAGGAAAGAAAGAGCTGAACGACTCCTCGAGTCCAGGATCCAGCTTCCGAATGAGCCCGTCCGCGGTTACGTCGAGGAAATGAAGCGCCTATTTCGCCGCGCCGACCCCGAAATGACCGAGGAAAAGAAAGTTCAGTTTTTAATGCGTGGCGTAAAAGAACAACTCTTTGGCAGCCTCGTCCGCCAGCCGCCAAAAACAGTCGAGGAATTCATGAAAGAAGCCTGCACGATTGAGAAGACCCTCGACGTCCGAGCTCGGCAGTACAACCGCCCTTCCTCTGCCTGTGCAATCCGTTCGGACACGCCGGCCACCACCAGCGACAGCTTGCGGGAAGTTATCCGCGAAATCGTCCGAGAGGAGCTACGCCGATTACTGCCATCCTCCCCACAGCCACAAGCAGCGACTCTGATGGACATGGTACGGGAAGAAGTGCAACAGGCTCTTGGAACCCCGACGGCCACAGAACCCCAGGCCATAACCTACGCCGCTGCAGTAAGGACTGCTCAGCCCCAACGACAACCCCCACGTCCTCCCCGAGATGAGCCACTTGTTCCACAACGCCGCCTCCCAACCCCCGCCCGCCCAGCCTATGACCGACGCTCAAGCCCCAGGAAATGTGACGCCTGGAGGACTTCCGACAACCTGCCGTGTGCTTTCATTGCGGTGAGGCCGGCCATATTCTTCGTCACTGCCCGTACCGACGTATCGGTCTTCGAGGATTTGCCGCTAACGCCTCACGACCACGCTTCGGACAACGTCCGCAGGAAATGGACGAGTACCTGCGTCGAGAAGAGTACACGCCGAACCGCTTTTCGCGCTCACCATCGCCGTCAACCTCGCGCTTTGTGTCGCCACGCCGCAGCTACGCAGCCGCGGTACGAGGAAGGTCTCCCAGCCCCCGTAGGGAAAACTAAAGGCAGCAACCTCTGGAGGTGAGGTTGCTCAAGAGCGAAACGCCGAAGATCCTCCACCGACCACGCCCCATGAAGACGCTGCACCCGCGACGCCGCATGAAGAACCGGCACTCGCTGCACCGACGCCGCACACAATGAGAACCCCGACCACGATGCAGGCTGCCTTGAAAACGACGCCGCCACCCAGAAGAGCTTCGACCACACGCACAACCCGCGACTCGCATATGCGACGAAGCCGTGACCCGACGCCGAGAGCGACATGCAATGCAAGAGCCAGGACCTCCGACTTCGAAGTGACTGTTGATGGCCGGAAAGTTACCGCTCTAGTCGACACAGGAGCCGATTACTCGGTGATGAATGGAACATTCGCTGCGCAGCTGAGAAAAGTCAGAACGGCTTGGGACGGCCCACAAATTCGCACCGCAGGGGGCCACCTCATTACGCCATCAGGACGATGCACAGCGCGAGTGACTGTCGAAGGACATACCTATCCTGCGACCTTTGTTGTGCTACCGCAATGCTCCCGCGAAGTGACCTTGGGTATGGATTTCCTTAATGAGCATCAGGCGATCATCGACCTGCGATCCAAGCTGATCACGCTTTCGACGGACGAAGCCATCGCTTCGATGAAAACTCGGGAAAATCACATTGCCCTGAGTGTTCTGGAGGAAGTGAGCGTCCCACCCCGATCAAGCGTTATCGTGACCGTAGGCGCCACGAAAGCCATTAACGCTGAAGCCATCATCGAGGGCAACATGCAGTTGCTCCTAGACCGAGGAATCAGCATCGCAAGAGGCATCGCACATTTGCGAAATGGCCAGACCGAAGTACTGCTGACTAACTTCAACGAAGAATACCGACATATTAACCGAGGAACGACGATTGCTTTCTTAGACGAAATATCCGACGTACGAGACTCCTTTGCCCTCTCCGACCCCTCCGCAGAAGATTCGCCTGACCAAGGGAACTTGCCCACTTTCGACATCAACCCAGCCCTGCACCGGAACAGACAAGACCAGATCCGCAATCTGCTTCAAAGCTACAGTGAGTGTTTTTCGACATCGCCGAAGGTGCGACAGACGCCAATTGCCAAGCATCGCATTATAACGGACCAACACGTCCGACCTCTCTGTCAAAGCCCCTACCGTGTGTCACCGCGAGAACGTCAAGCCATCCGGGACCAAGTCGAAGAAATGCTTCGCGACGACGTCATCCAGCCTTCAAACAGCCCATGGGCGGCACCGGTTGTTCTAGTTAGAAAGACGGCGCACTTCGATTCTGCGTGGATTACCGCCGCTTGAACAACATAACAAAGAAGGACGTAAACCCCGCACCTCCACCAAATGTCACGTAGTGGTGACTGCAGTCGAAGCAGCGATGAAGACGGACGAAAGGGTCTTCTAAAAGAAAATTGTTTATTGGGCTGACTTGTACCCAAAATGGACTGAATCACTCGGCGGCGGCGAAGCGACAAGCGTGCTCGGCGGTCGTCGAACAGAATGCCCGCCGCTGTCGGCCGTGCTCAATTTAAAGCTGATAGCGAACTTTCGAGATAAAGAGTGCAAAGTTACTAGAACATTCCGGAGCAACGTAGAATCAGCTCTGCCTGGCTGCGATCAATCGAGATAAATCTAGTCGCGTCTTGCGTCGCAAACAAATCGATAAAGTGGTGTGGCGGCAGATTTGAAAAATGAACAAACACTGCAAATATTCGCGGCATTATAGTTTGCTATAAATCTATGGGTTTGGAAATACTCCGACATGGAGCTTCCTCCAAGCTGTCTCCTCTTTTTTTACTAAGTTTGCGATTCACTTGCGGATATTCCTTTCTTGTCAACCTGTAGTACTACGCGATTTCGCGATAGGTGAGCATGCTATCCTTCTCCTTTGCTATCGGTTCGTTTGGAGGAGAGCCTGAGCTCGCCCAGCAAGTGAGTCCTCGGGCAAGTTCGTGTGCTCCTTCACACCCACTTAGTGCTTGATGTGCGGGCGTCAAGACCAGCGAAACCGGCTGAGCTGCAACTTATCCCGTTTCCTGAGATTTTTACCGCTTCTGCAGAGACTAAAGCTATGTGCCGCGCTCTTTGAGTCACTAATAATATTTTAACCCCTTTCTAAATTGCAGAAAGAGCTATCGCAACCTCCTTTGCCTCGATCCGCCCCTTATAACACAGCACGCTTTTATGCTCTTGTCTTTTTTGGCCACTGCAGCAGTCATGGACTTCCGGTACCGGTACTCGGCGGCGTTCGTATACACCACGTCCGCCCGTCCTCCGTACTTCCTTTAGAAGATTTCCGCTCGATCCATTTTTCTCCCTTCATGGAAGGCCGGATTCATGGCGGAATCTCAATCTTGTGCCTTTTATCAATGGGAATATCCGCTGTTCCCTCTTCGCATTCGCTTGTGAGGCCTACCTTGTCCGGTATACCCCTTCCCGTTTTTGTTGTCAGTCGTGTTGGATGCGGCACCGTGAAGGCAGCCTCTCTGAGTTCGTCGAGGGTTTTTGGGACTCCAAGCTTTATCATTTCTTTCTGTGGACGCCCAGATCGGCAGTCATACTGTCTCATTCGAATAAGTGCATCGAGCTTCCTGCTTTCTTCTTTGCTGAGCCTCAGATACGGCGCAGTGTATACTATGCGACTGATCACAGATGTCTGTATCACTCTTAGGGGATTATACTCTCTCATGCCGGCGTTCTTGTTGGCTACGCGCCGAATGAGACTGCACGTCTGTTGCGCGTTGCTCTCCAGTCTCGCAACAGTCTAAGTGTTTCTTCCGTGTTCGTTCAGTCGGAGTCCTTGGATGCGCACAGACTGCACCCTGAGAATCCTGTCTCCCCCAACCGATATTTCGAGGTTGGGTTCTGCCACCCTCCGCGGTTTGTCTGGAGGGCCTTAGCACTAGCAGTTCTGACTTCTCCGCTGAACATTTCAGTCTTTTGCTTTCTATGTGCTCTTATATCACATTCACTGCTTGCTGCAAGGCTTCCTCAGTTTGCCTTTCGCTGCCCTTGTGTCTATCCAGAACGTGATGCCGTCCGCGTACATGCTGTGGCCCAGGTTTTCTATCTTTTTGAGTCTTTTCGGGAGGCCTATCATGCGATGCTGAAAAAGATCGGAGACAGCACCGACCCTTGCGGGCTGCCCTTGCTGTCAAGCTTGACACAGGAGCTCCCTCCCAGCGTGATGTGTGCCTTTCTCCCGGTGTGGATTGGATTGGATTGGAAAACATTTAATTCGTCAGAAAAGGCAGAATGCAGACGATCCGTGCTAGGTGGCTATCAGTCCACGGCTGACAGCGACCTGGGTAGCCCATCCCCTGGTGTGGAAGTTCCGGGTGTAATCGTACATTCTTTTTATCACATTCAGTTCTTGCATATTTTCCAGGATGGCCGCAAGAATGACGTTATAGAAGGCTTTCGCCGCGTCGAGTCCGCCTATCACCCTGGTATCTCTCGTCTGTTTGTCCATAACTTGATGTTTTAACTGCAGCATATTGTCGCACGCTGACAGATGCAAACGAAAGTCAATCATCGTATCTGAATAGAGATCATGATCTCCAATGCATTTGTTTAAGCGGGTCTGCACGACGTGCTCTATGAGTTTTCCTGCGCATGAAGTAAGCGAGATCGGTCCGAGATTCTCCGGTTCTATCTTCTTCCCTGGCTTTGGTTTAAGGATTATTGTATCCGTCTTTCACTCCTTGGGGATCTCACCCTCTTCCCAGCAGGCTTGCATGTCGGCCGCCGGGTTGCTGATGGATCCATCGTCCAAGTTCCGAAGCATCTTATTGCTCGCTCTCTCTGCCCCCATCCCCCGCCGGCTTCGTTGTGAGTCAATTTATTTCAGCTTTGACCACTGCCAGCGAGACTGTGGCGTCCAGGGGCTGGTTTTCCACTCCCTGGTAGCGAGGCAGGAGGTCAACTCTCACCGGTCCCACGTATCTCACCTGCATTTCTGCTAATAGCTCTTTTTACCCAATCCTTGTTGTGAGGGAGTCGGGCTACCTGATGTACTATGCTGAAGACCTGGGCAGCGACCACAATATCATAGAGATGGAGGTAGAAGGAGGCCCTACGTTTTTCGACGGAGACAACAGCAAGTTACGGACTGGGATGCCTTCATGGCGCACAGGAGTAGCGTAGGAGAAATAAAAGATATCAGGACATGGAACAGCGAAGTATTCAAAGTAGTGGAGGAGGTCACAGAGACGGCGGCTGATGAAAGCGAAACAGGGGCGGTAGACGTCTGCTCAACCTGTGGAAGCGAAAGGAGCAATGGGAAGAGACACTTAGAGGCTGCAGGTGGACCAGAGGACTCCGAAGACGTATCTCCCAACTCAGCAGAGAGAGAGAGGAACATGCGCCGGAATTAACCAAACAAAACTGGGAAGGCACATGTAACCAAATGGAGAGCAACATGAGTATTGCCGAGACATGGCAGCTGCTCAGGCACCTGATAGACTCGGAGGGTGGCAATACCGTCACTCGGCAGCAGCTCACCCGTCAGTACGGAAACAGCAAAAAAAGCGAAAAACATTCAACACTGAGCTTTAGGGGACGACAGGCCAACGCTGACAGGAAAGCTTCGCGTGTTCCACGGACTTCGCGCTAATTTGCAACGATTTCTTCGAAGTGTCAAAAAGTGTGGCGCGTGTAACCAGGTAGTATACCTGTTGTGTAAAATCTTTATTCGGGCAGTATAGCATGCTACGATTACAAGTAAGCGTTGTACTGTGTGCGTTACAGCAGCATGTCCATCTTTTTAACCTAAAGCGAACCATTAGCGAGGGCTTGCTTTGAAGCTATATTTTTTGCTACATTTGGGATGAAACTTCTTGATGTACGCATAATTTCTCAACGAAATGCAGGCAGAAATGCGTGCATTTATACTGAGTAAAAGTCAGAGCGTTTGATCCTGGAGATGAGCCTAGCACAGTCACACACTGTTATGATACTTGCCTCATCTTTCTGCCAATACAGGCTCGAAAGGTTTGATCTACAATTGTAGGCACGCCTGCAGCCCTTGACTACTATACGGCACGACTGAATAACGTAGTACAGTGCTTGTCAGTCCTTTAGGGTACTCGATTTAGGCGCTGCGTGGCAAACAATGCATATTTCAGGCATCATCTGGCGGGTATGATGTGAGTTGCTACTGGCTATGTGTCTTAAGGCAGACGTGGCTTCACTTCCAGCGACTGCCGCTAGATGCCACTTCCCTATAGCTGCACAAAGAGTAACTGTATAAGTACCTAGAGTTGCGCGTTTGTTTTCCCTGCGCCGTTCGCGCCTCTATTGACCAAATGCGATCCCATGTTTGAAAAGCATCCATGAATTGCGGAGAAGCCAACTAATTTGCACCGTTTAGCACCAGGCTGTTGCTGATAGTAAATCCGTACACCCACTTTCTCAGCTTTGCGGCACTTTTTGTTCCAGAGCACATGTTCACTGAAAATGATGTTTTCTTATCAATAACACGCAATTTTATCACAAGTGTTCGGTAATTGTTAAAAACAAAACGTTTGTGATTTGTGGCGTTTACAACAGACAGCGTCACCCATCCACTGGGCAAGTATTTAGTCCATAACTTATTGAGGTAGGCCTCGTTGCAGCCGACGCATTGCTAGTGAGCTGTGACATTCAATGCAGCAGGAATCGGCCTAGAATAAAGCAAGTTCGGCAATCAAGCGGATTGAGTCTGCACTCGCTCTAACCGCTGCACCAAGTCTGCCTCCTGCATACAAGAGCCACGGCTTTCCCTCATAATTTGAATGCTCGGGAGAGCAATATGGAGGACCTACGCGCAACTCTTAGTACTTATACAGTAACTCTAGCTGCACAAGCTGCACAGTGCACCGCTCAAACGCTGTACGCGCAGCATCGACGCACTAATGGCGCGCCGTGACTGCGCGGTTCTGTTACAGTAAGTGTCGTTATTAAATCGTTCTTAACGCGTGGAGATAACTGCCCCCCCCCCCCCCCCATTCGGACAGGCCAGCTTCCTCGAGGACCACTCAGAGTCTCAGGGTGTCACTCCTAGCGGCGGTGGGGTCCCGCGGGCAGGCCGAGTAGTCGTGCGCCCTGTCCGTTCTCCAACGACACAACAGTCGCTCCTGGCACTCCTCGTCACAAGGCGACTCCTTGTCGCCCAGACGTGTGGTGTACCTGCGGAGATCCGCCGGCGCAGAGAAACAAACATTAAATCTCTTTTTAATGGAAACTTTACTTTCAATCCTCCCGACCATCTTCATTTCACCGCACGCGGCTATTATATAGAGTAAAAGCGATTAGGGTAGGAAAGAGGACACAGCATGGGGTGGTCGGGGGTACCGAATGAAAAAAGTGGCGCCACGGATACCGTGATGGCGGTTTGTGAAGTGGAACAGCGCGCTGGCATTGGCCAGTTGATTTGTGCAGCCCACATGCCATGCATGTGGTAATAATATGCCTGCTCGCGGTACGAGTCAGTCATCCGGATAGGCCAGATCTAAGCTTGCCGCTTGTTCACTGAGGAAACAGAGATAGTGTGTACGTAACACTGCTACCGAATGACGAGTGGCTGCCATTCGCTTCAGGAAACGACGTCGTTGTTCACCTATTGTCCCCGCCATAGATGACTGCTCTCGCTTGGGCTCACCCCCCCCCCCCCCCCAAAAAAAAAAAAACCCATGAATACTTCCTAACCTTATCACTATACATGACGATTTGTAGTCCTCGATTATTTTCTTTTACGTGGTATCCGTTCTGTCACTGAAAATAAGTCCGCTTAATTTTTGCTGCAGTATTATCAGTTCGCGTTTGTTCTCTAATTCATGCCTCTACCTTTCCGATTACTGACGTTATGTGCAACTTTACTTTTTGCTGCTCGTTGCGGTGGCCTACACGTAAGAATTTTATGCTTGTTGCTGTGTAACTTTTCGGCATAAAAAATTTGCGAGACAGAGTTCCTACTCGCATTACTCTAGGACTGACGATATGCACCCACCCTAGATACTGGTCGAACCGGGACCGGTCGGCCTCCATTGCGCTGATAAGCGTGGCCCAGTCCTCATGGCCAGCGTGAGACAAGCCCAGGTCTTTGGTGCTGTACTCGAGTCTCCACTGGGGCACTGCGCCGTCCTGGTTGGCCTCGGTCAGGTTCATGAAGTACGTCTCGTGTCTCGTCACAAGCTGCGTGTGGTGAGTGGATCAGGCGTGCCGACAGTATGTAAGGCATTCACCGAAGAGCGCCCAGAGCATTTCCTGTGGTTCTCATCGTGTTCCTCCGAATCGCGCAAAAAATTTATAAAGTCATAAAAGGGTTGAAAATACGCATCTGCATCTCGAATTATACTCTGCTAGTTTAAGCAGTACGTGACCGCAGGAAAAATAAGGCCTACAGCCTTTCCCACATTAGCCGGAAGTTGCGTTGCAACGGCGGCGGCGATGATAATGAACTGTCAGAATTGTCGTTAATGGTGCCAACCTGTTTCGATTTTTTGCATCATCATTGTCATCACGCTTGCAAGGATTCTGTCTTAAGCACTGCTTCGAGCAGTCGGAAAAGACGCTATGAAGCTCGTTCCAAGCTGCCTTTGTGCGAGTAAAATAAAACCACAATCATCACCATCGATCCACTTACGTCCAGTGGAGGACAAATGTCTCTACCACTGACCTCAGATTAACTCAATTCCTCGCCAGTTTCGACACTCCTATGCTCACAAACTACCTTCCTCGCTCAGCTCTCAATTATTTAAAGGCCCCTGATCGCACTTTGGTCGAACATTTGCTGTACTCCGGCGGTTGTCAAGCATCGTATGGACCTCCTTCACCCCGCGACGTCACGAAGATGCGGTGGCGCTGATGTTAGCAGCGACTTTCGCATGGTAGGCAAAACAGGTTCCGCTTGCCCGTGCCTACCGCAGCTGCCGCAGCTACCGGCGGCTGCTTCAAGCCTGTGCACTGCGGAAGCAGCATGTATTAACCAGCTGCGTCACTGCTGGATCCGCGTAGTAGCATAAAAAATATTAGATTAGCCTCGATAGGTTCCTCGCGCATAAATGCCGCATTCGGAAACTGGCTAACAGGCATTGGGCCACGGTAGTAAAGCGCGAAGTCTGGGAGTCGATAGGCACTGCCACTCAATGCACTTAAAGCATGCAAGTTACTGCGTTCATTCACCTGAACTTCAGGATAGTAGGCTGATAATTGCTCAAGGAAAAAAAAAAGACATATGTAGCTGCACACGTACTTATCACCTTGAGCCGGAGTGCACGGGGCGCCGACAGGTTCACTCGCCCCCAAGGAATGCGTTTTTTTTTGTTAATAGCACACCATGTGTAAATAGCGCGTTTTGTGACATTTAATATTTACTTGAAACTATTTCTTGATATGACGACGTAATTATTTCATTCGAGTAGAAAGAAGTCTGGTAAGTTGTGTCAATCTTGCGCGGTCGCGTTGGTGTGCTTAGAATAGCGTACCTTAAGTGTGCTAAACGCCATATACTTTTTCATTGCATCATGCATGTGTCATGTTTCATGAGGTAATACATGATCGCGAAGCTTGTTTGGAAAGAAGCAGCCGCAGGCGTGCTACTAACAGACACGTGGCGAGATTGAGAGGGGACGCGGCATGAAAAGTGTTTTCGTTATTCATGCATGCAGTATGTAACTAAACTTGGTACAAATATGAAATTCCTACGCTAGTTTCAGTCATTCCTTTTATTTATAGCTATACCTGGTGCAGTTCTGGGTAATTATAATTAACGCCGTCGTCATGTCCCCCCAAGGTAGGTCTCAAATAATTGAGTAGATAGTGCGCAGTTTTTTATGCCAGCATGTGCATAAAGCCCTGTTCTGTATGATGACGCGATTAGTTCTTTTTCTATATGATCAGTACTTCTGCATGCATAGTTACATGAAAACGATTCTTACAAAAAATAACTAACACAATACTGCACGTGTAGGGAAAAAAATCGAGAGATTTATTACGCTCCTCGACGTCTCAGGAATAGCTTGCGACAAATGGAATTATTTGATTTTCATGCGAATTACGAAGGTGAGTGATCCAGTCGCAGAAAATGTGAGAGGTTAGAAAACGAACCTTAAAGTTTATTCCCTCGTTTATGGCATCTTCGCTTTCGCTTTGGTCAAAGAAATGCGGCACTGAAATCAAAGAAATTACCTCACAATTTTTGACGACCACACTTCTAAAAAGCGTAATTTATAAATTTGTACTCAATATTTTGCTATAATTTTTCGTCACGAAACTAGACTTCAGGGCTAGGAAAGAAAATAATTCTAGAAATCAAAAATTTTCATCAAATCGACCAGCTTAACAAGAGGACAAGTCGGCCTGGCTGGTGCGTGGTCATGCGGCTAAAAACAGCGCTAAGCGAGACAGGAGATCGGGGACACGACGCTGTCCCCACTTTTCGCGCAGCGCGACACGTACGTATGTCAGCAGACGATGAGCGCATGTCTGCTCCGACGAAACAACGCCAGCACTTCCCCTCACTACTGTCCCGAAGTAAAATCATTCCGGCTAGTGCAGAGTGTCAAAACTTGTTTTATTCAATGCCTAGCGCATAAATAAACGGCAGGAACGCTTTCTACATGTTTACTACTAACTATATATACAATAAACAGTGGCAAACAATTTCTCTTTATAGGCCGCACGTGGACAACGCGAGCTCGTGTACTTCGACAAATTACTAAGTTGGAAGCATCGACCATTGCTATGATTCGCAGAAACTGGAAACGCGCCTACAAGCCTTGAAAACCCGCGCTCAACACCTATCCGCGACGCCACTCCCCGACCTTTTGCCTACCACGAGCTCGCTAGCGACTGCAGCGCCACCTCGTTTGTTTACAAACATGCAGGAGGTCCATAGATCTGCTACGAGCGGCCGCGCAAAAATTGTTGTCAAGGTCGAGGACTCAGTAACAGCAGAGTTAGAGCCGTCACAATCAAATGATTTTGCCACGCTTCGCTTCAGCAGCGCCCTTTTCATGTCGGTTTCGCTCACAGGTCCGGGCGTTAAGCCTTCGGAAGCGAAATGTCCTACATATCCTGCATTTTTATACGGATGCGTACAGTTCGTCAGTTGTCTACGTGAAGTTCTCGCTTCTCGAGGTATTTTTTTTTTTGCTTTTGGCTTCCCGGTGTAGCGGCATGCGTGACACTTGATTGCTAGTATTGGAGGCCGCCCTGGCAAAAAAATGTTTAGTCTATAGACAGCCCAAACCTAGCTGGGAGGAAGGGAGCAGCGGCGAGAACAATCCGAGGCCAACCAGGTCGGGCACAGACACACGTGGCGATAGCAATACGGCTGACGCGCAGGGCCATCTTCTTCGTTTTCGCGAGTCATCTGCTTTGTCTGGGTCATCATCTTCTTCACAATCACCTCCGGGGCGAAGAGGAGCCATCCTGGCGACTTACGGCGACTGCAATATGGAGGGGTTGTAGTAAGGCTTGAGACGCTGGATGTGAACTGCCTCGCGGCCGCGGCGGCGGAGATCGGGAGATGGCGTGAGGGGTTCGACGACGTAATTAACGGGAGATGTGCGCTCCAGGACATGGTAGGGGCCGTGATACTCGGCGAGAAATTTCGAGGAGAGTCCAGGAGTACTTGATGGAGTCCAGAGCCACACAAGCGCACCAGGAGTGAAGTGCGATGTGGTGTGAGCGTTGTCGTGGCGGAATTTCTGGCGAGACTGGGCGTCAGTTGTGAGTGACCGGGCGATTTGGCGACAATCTTCTGCGTGTTGCGCGGCTTCGGAAACAGGGGTATATTCGGAGGCGTCAGGTTGGTAAGGCAGAATGGTGTATGGATGACGGCCGTAAAGAAGAAAGAAGGGAGAGAAGCCAGTAGTAGACTGCTGGGCGGTGTTGTATGCGAAAGTCACATAAGGGAGGATGAGATCCCAATTCGAGTGGTTGGATGCGACGTACATAGAGAGCATGTCCCCGAGGGTGCGGTTAAATCGCTCGGTGAGGCCTGCGGATGATAGGCGGAGGTGGTACGATGGAGTATGTTGCACTGGCGGAGCAGGGCGATGACGACATCGGACAAAAAGGCGCGTCCGCGGTCGCTAAGCAGTTCACGAGGTGCACCGTGACGAAGGACGAAACGTTGCAAAAGGAAGGAGGCAACGTCTGTCGCTGTGGCAGACGGAAGAACGGCGGTTTCGGCATATCTCGTGAGATGATCAACCGCAACGATAGCCCAACGGTTGCCGGCCGCAGTGTACGGAAGCGGGCCGTAGAAATCAATTCCGATACGGTCGAAAGGGCGTGGTGGGCAAGCGAGTGGATGCGGGTGTATGTCTAGAAAACTCCCGCGTGACCGGATTGTGGGTCAGCGTGGAAATAGGCGCATATGTTCGTGCGCAGGTGGCGAGGAATAACGAGTAACCACTTGCGGCCGTCGGTGCTGTAGTTCCGGCGACAGAGGAGGTTATCGCGAATCACGAAGTGGAAAGCATGGCGGCGGAGAGCACGGGATGGAGAAGCAGCCGTGGGGTTGGAGAGAAAGTCGAGAAGAGAAGCGATCCAGGGGTCAGTACGTTGCGCTGAGGGCATGTCGCTGATGTGAAGGGACGACGGGGAGATGTCAGAGGTGGAAAGGCTGGCGATCTCGGCTGGAAGTGGGCAGCGGGACAGGGCATCAGCGTCTTGATGCTTGCGGCCGGAACGATAGACCACGCGGATGTCATATTCTTGCAGACGAAGAGCCCACCTGGCAAGGCGGCCGGATGGGTCTTTCAAGGAAGAAAGCCAACAAAGCGCATGATGGTCCGTCACAACGTCAAAAGAGCGGCCATAGAGGTACGGGCGGAATTTGGCAAGGGCCCATACGATGGCCAAACACTCTTTTTCGCTTACGGAGTAATTAGTTTCAGCCTTCGTAAGTGTGCGGCTTGAGTAGGCAACAACGTATTCATCAAAACCACAGATGCGCTGGGCGAGTACGGCGCCGAGGCCGACACCACTGGCGTCCGTGTGGACCTCGGTAGGAGCGGTCGAGTCGAAATGGCGCAGTATGGGCGGCGCTGTGAGGAGGCGGCGCAAGGTGTTATACGCATCGTCGCACGCCGGAGACCACATCGATAAGTCGGAACTGCCGGACAGTTGTGTTAAAGGCGCAGCAATCGAAGCAAAGTTGCGAATAAACCTCCGAGAGTAAGAGCACAGACCTAAGAAGCTGCGCAAGTCTTTGATGGAAGTGGGTTTGGGAAAGTCTGCGACAGCGCGAAGTTTAGCTGGGTCGGGACGAACGCCTTGCTTAGAGACAACGTGTCCTAAAATTGTCAGCTGACGCGCAGCAAAACGACATTTCTTCAAGTTGAGCTGCAGGCCAGCGTCAGAAAGGCAGGTCAAAGCGTGCTTCAGGCGGGATAGTTGGTTTGTAAAGTCGGGGGAAAAGACGACAATGTCGTCGAGATAGCATAGACACATTTTCCACTTGAGTCCACGCAAAATGGTGTCCATCATCCGTTCGAAGGTTGCAGGGGCATTACAAAGGCCGAATGGCATCACAGTAAACCTGGTTGAGACCGTTCACGCAAGCGTTGTTCGGCGAGGAGTTTCCGAACAGCAGGACGACCAAACACTTCGGAGAAGGTTGTCTTGAAAGCAGACCAGGTGCGAATGTCCACCTCGTGGTTCCGATACCACAGGTTAGCCACGCCGTTGAGATAAAAAATTACGTTATTTAGTTTGGTGGCATCGTCCAATTTGTTGTAAAGGCTCACCCTCTGGTAAGACGTGAGCCAATCTTCGAGATCCTGCTCATCAGTCCCACTGAAGATGGCCGGGTCCCGTTGGCGAAGGGAGCCGGCGCAGGTAACAGCTGGGCCCACTTGCACGGCTTTATGTTGAACGTCGTGAGGCATCGCAGGTGGCGGGAGAGTACGGTTGCGCAATTCCAGGGCTGTTACCCAGCACCTCCACCAAATGTAAGGCGGGGGTTTATTTCAAAGTGCTGGGAGGAAGGGAGCAGCGGCGAGAACAATCCGAGGGCAACCAGGTCGGGCACAGACACACGTGGCGATAGCAATACGGCTGACGCGCAGGGCCATCTTCTTCGTTTTCACGAGTCATCTGCTTTGTCTGGGTCATCATCTTCTTCACAATATAAGTTTTAATAGACTATTTTCTATAGGCACTCTCTAGACTATGAACAGACAAACGGAGATATCTATAGGAAGGCAATAGAATCCACAAAAAGTGTGTAGGAAGTCTGTAGGCGATATTTATGAGGACGGGGACACAGAAACGCGCGGCCGCTGTCTGGCGAGGCGGTTCGCTCGCGTTCACGGTAAAGAGTAGCAAATGAACGAGGTGAACGACAGACGAAGGCCATACTAGGAACCACGCCACTCAGAGACGTAAACAGACCAAGGGGAGAAGCTAAAATATGCGTTTTTTTTTCCGTTCCAAAACAAACGGCGCAACGAAAAAGCGAGAGCAACGCTTCAAGCAAAAGGCGAGACGTCTTCCGTCATCCGCCCGTGAATCAGAACAACGGACCAACGAAATACAGTGTTGATGTGACTTCACTGCAAAGCATTGGGTGGAAGCGTAGTGGATGAGAAGTTTGGCTTCGTCGAAAGAGAGCGCGATGAGGCTTTGACTTCCATGTTTACCTCCTTCGAGGGCGCGCGTGGCTCTGATGTTTTGCAGAGTAGATCATATCGGACCGATTTACGCACTGGGCTTGTTTATTTGATGTCTCAAAGTCTGGTAAGGGGTTCTGCTTAGCTGGACTACACGACCAAAGACGGCATAACGTTCATTCGCATTTTAAATGCCGCCGAACTGAAGTACGTTGATTGGTTTAGTGTTGATTAGGCGATCCTGCAGCTGTGCAGATGGTGATGTTCTTGTTGGGTGCCAGGGCGGCTCTGACCAAACAGAGCGAAGAACAAGGAGAATCGCCAAAGCATGCCGGCCTTGGAGTAGCAATTCCGGTGAGTTTTATCTGCGCCATACATACCAGTACAACGACTTTTACAATGCGACGACAACTGCATACGCCAGAGACTCTGGAAAGCCTACCTGATAAAGCTACACCGCTGTAAAAAAATAAAAAACAATGAACGCATTTTTTAATTCGGTAAATTTGTAACTGTAGAAAAAGATGCCAAGAAACAAATGCACGAGAACCGGGCCCCACCTTGGACTGGGCGTCGACGTCGTAGATGCGGTACGCGGGGTACAGGAAAGTGTATGCGGTGACGCTCGGCGCAACGAAGGCGACGCCGAGTGGCCGCTTGCGGTTTTCGGAGGAGTAGTACACGATAATCTCGTCGTAGTGCGTGTGGCCGTAGAACTGCCCCGCCACGGTGTCCGAAAATCTGTACGGGAGCAGAGCAAGGAGCGAATGCTTTTCATCGTGTTTTCCTCAGGATTCGACGGTCATTTCTTAAAGGAGACAAGGAAGGGCTATTTGAAATTAGGTGTCAGGGGCTGAAATTGCGAATGAATTTGCAGAAAAGTTTTGTAACTGCACCCCCCCCCCCAAAAAAAAAAGCCCAGAAATGCTTAGTGGGAACATGCAAATGATTTAGGACGGGGACTTTCGAACATTAAGCTGCACAATGAGTAGGAGTTTAGCTACCAACCCTCCCGCATATATATATATATATATATATATATATATATATATATATATATATATATATATATATATAATGTTTCTATATTTTTTAATGTGTAGTGCCAATGAATTAGTTTAAAGAAAATTATAAAGCAGCAGAAAAAACAACGATGCCGCAGGTGGGATCCGAACCCACGACCTCCGAATACCGCGTCCGGTGCTCTACCAACTGAGCTATGGCGACAGCTGTCCAATCTGCTGCTTTCGTGGGTATTTATGTTTTGCGTGTAAGCGAAACTTGAGAGTGGTCACCATGCCACCCTCTCTGAAGTCACTATATATATATATATATATATATATATATATATATATATATATATATATATATATATATATATATATATATATATATATATATATATATATATATATATATATATATATATATATATATATATATATATATATATATATATATATATATATATATATATATATATATATATATATATATATATATATACATATATATATATATATATATATATATATATATAATATATATATATATATATATATATATACGAAATATCTCGCTAAACCTTTAGTGCGTAGATATAGACTGAGAGAAAGCCACATCAACCCGCTCTGGCATTAGGGAGAGACCAATTTATACTACACAGGGGGGTCAGGAATGTCTGATTTCTAGGCTGTAATTTTCTCAAGCGATGGAACTCAAAGATGGTGCATTCAGATAAAAGTCTGCCATGCCCTCTTTCTCAGAAGAAAATCACTTCTCGGCGCACTCGAAACCACCCACGACGCGCTTAAAAAATCAGTGCACTAACCGCTGAATGCTAACACCCCCCCCCCCCCCTTCCTACCCAAAAAGAGCGCGGTAATTTTACTCACCCACCTAATAGCCGGTACCTTGTTCCATTCGACATTCGGATGTTATCATAGACTGAGGAACCCTTTAAGGGTACGCGCTTTGTGTACGAAGAAGAGTTGACCACTGCAGTGCGCTGTCGGGGCCGTCAGGCGCTCTCATCATTGTGCGCTGATATGCAAAGCCTATAGTGCACCAACTGCTGAAGTGTGTAGCCGTTCATGTGAATGGTGGCGAAATTTGATGAGCTCTGGACAAGACGAACACTCGGGACTTTCACTGGAACGTAACGTTTGCAGTTCCATCACTTGATCAGTGAAAACTTATCGATCACGCCATAGCAGTGGATAGAGTTAAAAACACGAGTAGTCTGGAAAGCTCTCACCTTTCCACGATTCTGTGGAACATGGCACTCCAAGTGTCAAGGCAATCGGGTAGACCGGGAGGGATGTGGCCTATCAGATGCACCTGAATTGGTTGGTGGAGCGGAATAGATATCGTAAGCAGGTGGGAAAAAGAGTTCGGAACAGCTTTTACTTTTGTGAATCGTTCGAGTTATCTTTTGAGGCGTGCAATCTCGTGAGGTGCTGCGGGAGCCTCCCAGACATTCTGCATTCCATAGAGAGGAGGAAGTTGAGACGAAATAAAAGATTGCACTTTATTTGACTTCGACATGTGGGAAGCATTGTTTCTCTCATATTTGTGCAGTTTATAAACACTGATTCAGTTAAATAGGGGGAACAGTTTTGCAAACAGTTTCAAATTACTAACTGGAACCTGTGTCGAAATGAGTATGAAAGCAGTACTTACGCTAGCTTTGCAAAAAGACAAGGAAGGAAAAAATACCAACGATAACGTGAGCGCACAGAAGCTGAAGAGTTACGTCGATAAGAAGAATGTATCTCAGGCATTTTCGAGCGGAATATATCGGAGGGCACGAAGCGGAAACAAAGTATAACGGCTGGACCGAGAGCTCTTCGCAAAACGAAGGAGCAAATGTTTTAGGCGTAAACACTGGGGAGGCCTCTTCAGGAGTTCTTTATATTTTGTATAAAGATGACTGACGCCAACCAAGTTAATTTTTGGAAAAACACGACGTTTCGGGACCGGCTCCGCTCTCTCTTGATGGTGTGACTACAGGCGAGGCGCAGCTTGGCTTTTTAAGCCCTGGTGTTGAATACTTCCGGGTCAGTGGCCGCAAATCATGGATGTAAGAAGAGGGAAGTGTCCCCAGGGAGCGATTAACATTCTTCCGTGTCCGTTGGATGTGCCACGACTCGAGTAGAAGCCTCCTGCACGGGTTAGCTTCGGTTTCCAGTACAATAGTGCCGTCAAAGTCAATTCGGTGGTCGCATGCCTCGCAGTGTTCGGCCACAGCGCTGCGCTGATGGTTCATTTGTCGAACGTCCGCTTTGTGTTGCCTGATCCTTTCCGCGAAGTTATCCGTTTCCCCTACGTATGAGGCCGGGCAGACCGAGCAGGGGATTTTGTACACAACGCCTTGGGCCCTTTCTTCAGGGTGATGGTCTTTCGGGCGGGCGAGAAGGCGTCCGATGGTGGTAGTCGATTAGTGCGCTATTAGCACCCCTTCTTTACCGAGAATGCGAGCCAGCGTCTCGCTCACACCTTTCACGTATGGGATGCAAACGCGTTTCCGCTTCTGGAGTATGCTTGGGGGAAGATAGGAGCTGTTTTAGTTTTTTCTTTTCTGTTTTTGGCTTACGCGTCGGATGAATGAACTGGGGTACCCATTGTTTTTTTTGAAAATCGGAGACTACTCCGTTCTCCTCGTTTCTTTTTTCTTCATGTCAATAACATACGGTGTTGGCTCTCTTCAATAAAGATGCAATGACAGATGCCTTGTGGGGAGTGGGATGACTCGAGTTGAAATGGAGGTAACGTCCCGTGTGTTTTGGCTTCCTGTATACCGAGAACCGCAAGCCTTTGTAGTGTCTTGTGAGCAGAACGAGAAAAAGCAGACTGCCATGCTGCCCACGTTCAACTGTAAATTGCATGGCCGGTTCAGCTGAATTTAAATGGATTAGAAGTTTTGCTTTTTCTGACGCTTTCACCACAGTCATCTTTCTACTAAATTAAATTTCCCAACCAGACAGACTTCTGTCAAATGTTTCCTTTTGAGTTCTTTCTAGTGTTATGAAGACGTAGCATAAGTTTGTAATAAACTGCATAGTGGCAGATGAAGCGCCGGTGTTTTCTTTAAAGCGAAAGGTTTACTAGCCTAGCGGCGCCGATTGCGCTGTGTGTGCACGAATGACCTTGAATAGTTGGATATTACCTTCAAGCGGCCTCAATTATTTAAAAAAAAGAAAATTGTGCTGTGGGAGGCAATCGAACCCGGGCCTGCGGCATGCGAGTGAGGACAGCTTACACTCCGCCATGTTATTTACAACACGAGGCTCTGTATGCACAGAAAAGGGGTACAGACAGATAATTTCGAAGAATCGAACAGTCGTGGCGGAGTGACGGCACTGTACTCCGCCACGACTTTTCGACCCTTGGAAGCGAATGAAGGCTCGTGTAGTGAATGCACATATGTCTAAGTAACGTATCTTCAAGATATGTAATGAGGCGTGCATAATTTAATTATGATGATAAAAATTACAGTATCCAAATTAAGCGAGTAGCGAAGTATGTGTCCGGTGAATTTCCCTCGTGCATGGTGTGCGTAGCGCCATCTTCAGGTGCTCACAGAAACCCCAACACGCAATGTACGGCGATGGTCCAGTAGACAGTGCGCGTCTGATGAATGCAGAGATATCTTAGAAACGTATCTTCGAGTCATGTACTGAGGCGTTCATGGACGGGCGACACGGACGGGAATGAAAGACGCAGTCGCTTCGGCGAGCTCCGGTGCTGGCAGCTGTCCGGAACGCACTCAACGTTACAAGACGCCAAGCCGCGTCTAGTTGCCCGATTCACCACAGCTTTCGCTCTCTAACCAGGTTCAACAGTAGTTATGCCACAGATAATTTTTTTTGGAGGTGGCACAGCGTGTGGTTAGCGCGGTGCTTCATAGAGCGTTGATCCTGAGAACATGGTGCTCAGGTCCTGCTACGTGAACTGCATGGCAAGCAGCTCATCTATATTTGTGACGGGCACATAAGGTGAACAATCCCTCTGATTTCGACCCCATCTCAAGGTGGTTCAAATGACTACGGTAAATGAAAGTTTCGGCTTAGTCTAGACGCAGAGTTTTTTCTAAGTATTTAAAAGCTATAGCTGCGCAGATTTTGCACAAAAATCTGCTTTTGCTTTCGCTTCAGTAGGCCGCGGCTTTTTCATTAGGGCCGGCCTAGTCAACAGAAAAAGAGAGAAATTCGTAATTAGCGGAAGAGTTCTCAGGTCGGCCTGAGAAACGATCTCTTCCCTGTTTGTCCAAACTAGGAGAGGGGAAAAGTAGACAGACAGAAAGAAAGAGGGAATATGAGAGGGTGATGATGGCAGACTGCAGTGAATTGGGCTGGTTGTGTCGACCTCCTTAGTAGCGGTAGCGGCGACAGCAAAATCGTAGAAGGGCAAACACTTGTTCAGGGGTATAAGATTTAGAGCAGCCTTGTAAACGGGCATATGCACACGAGCAAAAGACACTATTCCCTAGCTGGGCTCTGTCACCAAGTTCTTAAGCCAACATAGACAGAGCCCGCGCACTATCAGCCATCCGAAGTGGTGTTTCCATATGAAGTCAGCATTAAACTAGGCAGCGTATGTGCACATGTTACCGGATGCAGAGAAATGCGCCGCAAGTCGAATCAGCGCGTGGCCTCTATGGCCTGCTTCTCCTACCTTGTCGCCAGCGCTCTCGGCATCAAGAAGCTCTTGTACCAACCACCTCAGCTGGCTGCCGGGGTCCGTGGAATTCACGAAGAGCCAGCTGCAACGTGGACAAGTACAGCAGCTGCTTAACGAACCATGCCATACTCTGCCTTACCACCCTGACAATAAACCCTCCCATTAAAACATAATGATCAGCTCTTTTGTCTTCGTGCTCACTTTCTTGCAGCATTCTAGCAAAGCGTGCGCTTAAAAAGCGAAGTCTGATGAACTCGATTCCTTTACTACATATCCCGACTTGCACGTTAAACGATCCCCAGGTGACGGAATTTATTTTGGAGCCTTCCACCACGGCACCTCTCTCTCTCTCTCTTTTCACTCCCTCCTTCATCACTCCCATCACGGTGCGGTTGAGGTGTCCACAGAGAAGTAAGAGAGTTACGGCGCCATTTCCTTACTCCAGAAACGAAAGGTTTAATCTTTACTTGCCGTGAGCACTGATTTACTGGCGCGCACCAATCTGTCGATTTTGTCTTTTGTACTGCGCTTTGCTCGTGGCCATGAAAAATGAGTAACTGGCTCCAGGTTCGCGTTTAAAATTTGCTTCGCGTTGTAAAGCTCCCACTACTCGTAGCAGCTGCACATAAATAATCGAAAGAAGAACATTTACAGCGATAAGTCGCCGACAACGTTCAATATAAGCAAGCAGAACCCGGAAGGACATACTTACAAGTTGAAGTTGTAACAAAAGTTTGTGTTGAGAGATATCACTCGAAGGCCTTGTTTCGGCTTGGCCACGTAGTACCCTGCCCTGGTTACGAGAAGAAATTATGTATCAGCGCTTATTTTGAGGCTAGAAAAATGGCGACGAGTTTCATATCACATAACTAGGGTCATTTATTTTAAAAAAAGCGAGCAAAGAACGCTGGGACAGTGTAACGAACCCATCCATGCCATCTTTCTCCCTCTCTATCAGGAGTGCAATGCACAACGCTTGACAGCAAGACACTCATATGGGTGCATTTTCCAACGCAATGGCAGCGCTGCTACAGAATGCTCTCTCGCAGTTTGTGGTCACTGATGTGGGAGCCGTGCATCGCGGCCAGCAAATTAGGGACTAAACTTTTAAAGCATCTCACATGTAAAAGCTGCCCGTGACTGGCTTGCTCCTGACATTTCCTCAGTAGTTGTTGCCTGGCTACGAAATGCTCTGGCCATTAACCGGAAGTTCAAGCGCATCGGAAATTTTGGTAATTCACTCCTTATTTGTTGCACATTCTCTGTATTTAACTGCTCTATCAGCAACTTTTGGTGCAGCATACAGTCGATGGTCAGAGCGTGTAATCTGAAGAGCAGACAGCGGATGGCCGCTTGGTATATAGGAATGGATTCCAAGAGAAGGTAAACGCAGCAGTGTGAGACAGTAAAATTAGCTGCATAGTTGAGATTAGCATATTTATTTAGTAAATGAGCTAGAAGTGGTCGCAGCTGACGCATGTGAGCGTTAATTAGAAGTCAGCGGGAGTAGCCTGTGCTTTGCAGTGCAAGAAAGCGGGCCGATAGGCATGATGACGATGGTAGCAGTCAGTGCTGTTCTTCCCCGTCACGTTCAGAAACCTGTCCGTATGTATTCGAATGAAAGATCAACTCACGACTGGTGCGACGCCTTAGCTGCTAACCTGAAGGCTAGCGTGATAGGTCAGGACGTGGCGGCGCCAGCGAGCAGCGAGCAGTCTTTAGGCACAAAGAAGAAATTTGAACTGATAAATGTTGTTTACCAAAAACAAAGACCGTACGTTTAATTGTATAGTCGGGGATAAAAGTCTGTAGACCGCGTGATCAGCAAACGAAGCCAATACGTCTTTTATTCGCTGCCGGTTGGAGACCACACTTGTGGAGGCGAAACTCAAGATCCTCTTCTTTCACCTCCTCAAGTGTGGACACCTGCCGGGGGCTAAAAATAGAGATATTGGCTTTGATTGCGGACCACGGGGTCCAGAGACTTTTGTCGCTTATTGTACTATTGTCCTTGGCATCTATGTGTGTGTGCGGCTCCCATGTCATTGTGGCGGTCCTCCGTGCCATTCCGTTCGTCTTTCTCTCTCTGGCGGCGCCGCTTTGGCCTCCTATATACTGCTTTTATTCTGCCAATGGTCAAACCTAGGTATTTTCCGTCGAGCATGCTGATTTAGTCGCCGCGAACTGCGGTAAGGTGCTTTGCTTCGTTCGTCATAGATGCACGTCGAGCTTAGGCCAGAGCAGAGAGAGATGGTGGCACTGTTTCCTACTGGTAGGAGCACTGAGCCCTTGTACTAGGCCGAGTACTGAATGATGAGTGGTCGCGAGAGGTTGCTCGGGAAGCGCAACTTGGGTCTCATAATCCCCACAGATCGCAGCAGCTGCCATCGCAGGGAACTGGCGCATTGCTTAACAGCTGCACTACTGCACAAGGACTGATATCAGCACTCCCACGGATCTATGATTGTAAAGTAGAGAATGACCGTTTCCATTATTGCTATCCGAACAACTTCCTTTTGCGAACATTGGGTACGAACACAAGAACTGAAATAAAAACTGAAGTGCTAGCGCACCTAATTCGTATTTCGCTTAACTGCGTAAATCGAAAGTCATTTTTCTGTCTGCCTTCTTTCACTTCCTCCTTCATCGCTTTTCTCACGACACGGTTCAGGAGTCCACCGAGCGTACGGCAGTTAGGTGCGCTTTCTTTTTGCAAAATAATTTCATTTTATAGATTTATTTGAGATGAAGCCACTGGACATAGGCTTGAGCATCTACACGCATGCGCATTACGACATTAAAGGCCCACCGTCTGACGGTGGCCAGGGCGTCCGGTGATAGCCAGACTTCCCAGTCAGCGGCTAGGGCGTCGTACAGCCACCTTGATTTTTCCGCTTGCTCCGGATCAGCGTGGTCAGTCTCCGGGAACCTGCATGCGAGCGGGATGCGCGATACCTGCAGTGGAGCTAGTTGATGTTCCTTCAATTCATCGGCGAACTACGACAAAGACCGGGCGGAAGGATATGGTGGCCGTGTGTTGCTGTCGCTCTTGTTAGTATTTTCTTACTCTTTGTGACAACGATACGGTAACCGGATCATGATATAATGCAAAAAGATCCATAGCTCAAGAAAGTAAAGAATGCGGTCCGTGTGAGGATGAGAATGGTTCCTCCATTGCTACGCAGACACCAGCAATGCTGCGCCGTATAGGACCTGCAGAGTAGTTTCTTATAACAGGATGCAACTCGGTCGCCTGTGTTAGAACAGATGGGATGTTGCAGCCTTGAGATATTTATAAAGTTTACTAGCTTTCTCCTTCAGTACGGTTTAAATTTAAAAGAGGAACAACTAGTTTACGAAAGAGAATTTGAAAGCAATGAGCAAATAATCTTCACTGTTCTCGTATGGTAAGTAAAAGAGGGTCCGGTATCCTGGAGAGACACGGAAATACTCTTTTGCGGATACGGCTGCGATCTCTCAGCTGTAAGAATGTAGCGAGAGGCGAACATTCTCATTAGTCTTAGTGGGAACACTGGCTGTTCCTCGCTTTATCCGGCCACAAGGTCCTGCATGTCCATCGCGGGCTGTCCATTGCAGCAAGCTCATGGGCTTTTGAATTGAGAGCACCACGTTCAATGGCGAAAATCTAATAAAGTTTTCCCTCTCTCTCTATCCTAATCTTTCAGAGTAAAAATAATAGGCGTCTGAGTAAATGTGCTTCATACGGATTCCTCCTCTCCCCTGAAGAATTCGCGAATGGCAGAGAAATGGTGGCTCACAGGTTCGGAGGCACAGCTTCGTGATTGCCGACCACCGGGTAAACCTTAAGGCCGTCCAGCCGTTCAAATATGGCCGCTGTCGTTGTCTGGAAGTTTTCGAAATTGCTGGTCCGGGTCACCCTCCAGAGGTCGTGCGGTGGAAGGTCGCCGGTCCAGTACGCGAACTCCAGCTGAAAACGCCAAAGCTTTCTGTGAGGCTTGCCATTTGTTTCGCGCCGAAAAAAGTGCCATGTTGCAATGCGGGGGCAGCGTGTTCTAGATAAAATAAATTGAAAAAAATTAAAGCCGACTACTACGGCCGTGTTGAGAACAAAACAGGAAAAGAAACAAAAAAGAAAACAGACCCTGTAAGTTCTAAGTAGCGTAAGGGGTTTAAAACATTGAATAATAATTAATAATAATTGGTTTTGGGGGAAAGGAAATGGAGCAGTATCTGGCTCATATATCGTTGGACACCTGAACCGCGCCGTAAGGGAAGGGCTAAAGGAGGGAGTGAAAGAAGAAAGGAAGGAGAGGTGCCGTAGTGGAGGGCTCCGGAATAATTTCGACCACCTAGGGATCTTTAACGTGCACTGACATCGCACAGCACACGGACGCCTTAGCGTTCTTCCTCCATAAAAACGCAGCCGCCGCGGTCGGGTTCGAACCCGGGAGCTCCGGATCAGTAGTCGAGCGTCCTAACCACTGAGCCACCGCGGCGGGGCTTTAAAAAACAATTTCCTTTTGGGTGTTTGTGCCTCAATTAAGCAAATAAAGAAACAAACCTTCACCAAAAATGTTAAATAGCCTCAAGACGAACGCGGCAGTCAGCAAACATTTTTAAAACTCATATGTGTAAACGAAAAAACGTTTCAGCATAGCTGCTTATCTAGAATCGTTTCGAATTGGAACGCCTTTACAGAACCACTCTTCAGTCTTCTAATTCTATGCCCGTCCCAGAACATTCCTTGTTCGACTGATTGGTTGATGTGCTCCTGTTTTTTTATTAAACTGTGCGTGACCTTCAGAACTGCCTGAGTATTTTCTTTCGCGGGCTTTTCTCCGTTGCTTCTCCTCCAGAAATTGCGGATTGCTGCATCGTGTAACAAACGAACAAACAAACGAACGAACAAACAATCAAACGGACGAATAAACAAGCAGACAGAGAGACAGACAACTAAATAAATGTATGAATGAAAACGACAAATAAAGTTATACATACATAAACAAAAATACAAATATACTGTGAAGAAGAAGAAGGGCATTAGCCTAGTCACACTGCCGTCGCTCAGAGAGAGAGCCTGCTGACCTGGACAGACCAGAGACTTTCACCGCTGTGGTTTCGCCGCCTGAGCGCTGACCTAAGCCCCTGTTAAATTTGGTGGAGGTTCGGTTTGCCATCCTCGTACCGCTCTGGAACTCCGCTGCCGCACGCCACCGACACCCGCTATGCCCGAAGACGCCAACCGCCAAACGTGCAGGTGGGCTCCCCAGTCCTTTGTTCCGGCTCCCTCCGACAGTGGGACCACGCCCTCTTTAGCGGTACTGACGATCGTGACGCTGAAGACTGGCTTACATCATACGAGCGGGTGAGCACATATAACAGGTGAAACGATATCACCAAGTTGAATAACGTCATCGTTTATTTGACCGGCGTTGCCAACCTGTGGGTTGGAAACCACGAAACAGACTTCTACGTGGACGGCTTTCAAGGCGAACCTCACCGAAGTGTCCGGACGTCCTGCTGTGCGCAAGCTGCGCGCCGAATACCGCTTGTGCGAGGGCTCTCAGCAGTTGGGTGAGACGTTCACAAGCTACATTAAAGATGTGGTAAACATGGGCACGCGCGTCAATGCCCAAGGTGTCCAAGGCTGGCACGATCAAGCGTATTCTGAAAGACAACGAGTATGACGCCTTTCAGATGCTGCGAGATCTCCGCACCGTTGCCGAAGTCGTCAGTCTCTGTCAGAGCTACGACGAGCTATGCAAGCTACTCACTCGCCAGCACGCAGCGCATGCCGAGTCGCTTGCCGGCCTGTCGGCTGCTCCCGACCACTCGCAACTATTGGCCCACATGAAACATTTCGTGCGTGAGGAAGTGGCATGTCAACTTTAGCGTCTGACATCCCACCCCGTACAATCCCTATATCTGGTGCCCGACCTTCGCAATGTCATCAGCGAACAAGTGGCTGAAGCCCTTCCACCGGTCCCTCCGCTCGCACCAACACAGCCGCCCGCAACCTGCCGCTGCACCCCAGACCTACGCTGCCGCCGTCGCACGGCCCCGCCCGCATAACTACCGCCCAACCTACGCTCCACTTCGAGCGTCTGCGCCTCAAGTCCCTCCCGTTGCGACGCCTTTTTTCCGAGCGCTTCGACAATTCGGCAATCCCTAGTGTACTGGTGACAATCGGCCTATTTGTTACTCTCGTGGATTCCTTGGTCACGTGGCCTGGCTTTGCCGTCGTCATGTGCCAATCTCCCAAGTTGCCTGTTACTAGCCTCCTCCAAGCGAATACTCACCTCCCGCAGAGCCGCCACAGTGTCGCTCTCTTTCACCTGATCGCACTACCTTCTCCAGCCGGCGCACACCTTATCGTCGCCGCTCCCTTTTTCCCATGCGTCGACGCCCGGACCTTTCGCAACAGGAAAACTAGATGGCGCAGTTCCTGAGGTGCGTCACCAGCGAAATGTTCAAGGCGTCATTTATCTCCCGCAGTGTTGGATTAAGGGGGGGGGGCGGAGGATGGAGGGGGCGGTCTGCAGCCCAGGGCCTCACCTCGGACAGTAGGAGAAGGGGGCCCATTTATTCTAACCTGCTTAGTATACGGAACCACGGGCAACGGAACTTCGAGCCACATGCATGAAGCGAGAAAACCAGAACGAGCGGACGGGGCCCCCCGCCTAATGTAACAGCATTGTAAGGTTTCTGGCGACAGCCCGTCTGGGATTAGCTGCGTAGTCGGCCCGGGACACCTACAGCCGGTCTCCCTGCACGGCGATAGGCATCTTGGTTCCCACGACCTGTCTCCGCTTGGGTTATTAGATTCGAGACGGACGACTCTGCCGCTGTTTGTAAACAACATTGCTACGGAGGCAGTTAGCGACCGCCAAACCGAGCAGGAGTGGCTCACCCCTTCAACTGTGCCGGCTTGCCGGCGCCTCGCCCATTCGGACTTCCCGGAAGACGTGTACGGCTTGACAGCGTGAGAACTGTCGTTCGGACGCGAAGACAACGCTCTCTCTGATGGGGCGATCGTCCAGCAGCACCCTCTCTCTCCGGTGAGGCATGTGACGGGGGCGTGTCCCTATGTGTGTGTGTACGACAGCGCACGTTAGGCCACGCCCAACCTGGCGAAGACCTCCTCGTACCTGGGGAGTCCTAGGGACCGGACCCTTTTAAAACCGGACGACGAGTGCCATGGAAGGAATCCTCGATCATCCTCAGTTATTCTCAGATCCTCCGACCTTCCCCCATCACCCTCCAATGGGTTCCTAAATCTTGTAAATAATGTAAAATAAACCCCCTGTACAGTTTCCTTCATAACCAAGTCCGACAACGTCATTCGTAGAAGGGACCTGCGGCGCTGAAAGAGTCAGCTCACTCAAGGACCCCTAATCTCCAACAACTGGTTGGCAGCAGCTGGGATGGACCGTGCGACATCGTGCTTTCTCAACCGGTAAGCGTTTCAGCATTTTGCTATAGGATTCGTCAGGTTTCAGATTTTGAGAGAATAATCTGGAATCACTGGGAAGTGTATGTCAATTGAGAAAGAGTAATCTCACGACATTTTGCAGATAGCATTGCCAAAGCGGAGAAAGCGTTGTCATGAACCTTATGAAATTGTCAAAGTCGGACTTGCTGTTAAATGTTATGCGAGGAACTGTCAATAGAAGTTCAGGGCAAAATGACAAAACCTGAAATATGCAAGACAATTCAAAAACACGTAGAGGACGATAAGCTGGTAGATACGTAGAATATGGTACAGGAGGAAAAAAGAAAAAGGGAAGCGGAATGGGAAAAAGAGAAAGAATGGCTAAAGTGGGAAGTAAAAAAGAAGAAAGAAATCTAAAGCGATTGCAGCTTGAAAGCGAAAATCGAAAAAAAGGCGACAGTACGAGAGCCGGGTCTCCAGAAAGAGCAAGCGATGTACGATCATATAGAATGAACAGATTCATGCAGCCCTATGAAAGTGGAAGGGACATAGGATTGTACCTGGGAAACTTTGAGAGAACTTGCGAAAGGGAGAACTTTGCTCGCAGTACATGGCCGCAACGGCTTCTGACAATCTTGCCATGTGAAGTAGCTGAAGTCATAGCGAGACTTAGCACACAAGACGCAGGTGACTACGAAAAAGTCAAAGCTAGCCTGCTAAAAAGGTACCGGCTGTCAGCCGAAGCTTTCCGACAGCGCTTCAGGAACACAATGAAAAACGATAGCGAGGGCTATCCGGATTTCGCGTATTGCCTAAAGACGAATCTGCTAGAGTGGCTAAAAGGAGCCGAGGTTTATGAAAGCCGAGACAAAATCATCGAGTGTTTTTGCCTTGCGCAATTTTACCGAAGAATTCCCCAAGTGGTGAAACTGTGGGCTCAAGACAGGGAAAAAGTCGACACAGTTGAAAGGGCCGCTGAGCTAGCAGAGGAGTACGTTTCGCGCAGAAGGTTGAGCACTGAAGAGGGTACGTCACACGCTCGAAACGCGATGCGAGATAAAGGGCCTAGCAGAAAGACGCGAAGTGCTAGAAGTTCGAAGCAATCGGAGGCAACGAAGGTAGCGCCAGAAAAGCGTGAAGAACCGGCAAAGAGACAGGGAGCAGACAAAGCCGCGAAAAAAGAGTTTGAGGCTAGTAGGCCATTTCGTTGCTACAACTGCAATGGTGTCGGGCACTTAGCAGCCAAGTGTACAAAGCAACGTTTGGTTTTCCCGTGCGTCGAGGATAACGCCGAGTATCTAGAGTTCCTTAAGCCATACCTGCACGAGCTGCACGTTAACGGGAAACCGTGCAGGGTGCTTCGTGATAGCGCCGCGACGATGGACGTGGTCCATCCGTCTTACGTTACCGCGGACGATTTTACGGGAGAAGTCTCGTGGATAAAACAGGCAGTAGAAGAACACAGTGTATGCCTTCCCATAGCTAGAGTAAAAATTTGTGGATCGTTTGGAGAGCTAATCACTGAGGCCGCAGTTTCAAAGGCCGTGTCACTTCAATATCCTTACCTCTTCTCCAATCGATCAGACCAATTCCTACGCGAGGGAGGCCAGAAGCTCGGAAGCGGGGTGATACAAGCTTTGACAAGGTCGAAAACTCGTCAGCTCGCATCTCAACTAAGTCAGGTTCCCGAACCTCAGGTAGCCAGAGACGCACCAGCCAGCATATCGTTTCAAACAAATGAGGAGGGAAGGGAACCAACGAGGAATGAAAGCCAGACAGCTGACCGAGCAGATTAGCGACCAGGGACTTGAACCACTAAGTCGGTAGATGAGGCAGAAAACGCTGAAGGATCCGTTTTATCTCCAATATCGCGTAGTTTTGATCGCCTTCTGCAGGTGAACAGGGAGTCCCTAATAAAAGAACAGAAGCAGGATCTCACTTTGGAAAGACTGCACCTTGCAGCTAAAGAGGGCATCGCGAGACGCAACATAACGATGCATGAAAAGGGAGGCTTACTATACCGACACTACCAGAACAGAAAAGGCAAAACATTTGATCAGCTGGTCATGCCCGAAAAATACACCGGACATTCTGAGTCTCTGCCACAAAAATGGCTGGGCAGGGCATCTTGGAATCAATATAATAAATGAGCGGCTATTAATGGAATATTATTGGCCGCGTTGTTTCAAAGATGCAGAACGCTACGTAAAATCATGCGATGCGTGCCAGCGCGTGGGCAAGCCGGGAGAGACATGGAAGGCTCCACTGAAAATTGTCCCATTGATCTCGGAAGCCTTCCGCCGGCTTGTAATGGCCCTTTGGCTAAAACGAAATCAGGCTATAAGTACTTGCTTACTATGCTATGTCCCCCACAATATTTCCCGAAGCAATTCCGTTGAAGGACTTGAGCTCCACAGAAATAGTTGACGCCCTTTTGTCAGTGTTGGCGAGAATAGGATTTCCGGCCGAAATCGAAGCCGATCAGGCGACGGTCTTTACAAGCGCCTTGACGACCACATTCCTAGAAAGATGCGGAATAAAACTGTTACACAGCTCGGTGTATCATCCGCAGTCCAACAGTGTAGAGAAATGGCATTAGGTCGTGATGCGGGTGCTACGCGCTCTTTATTATGAGCATAAAGCAGACTGGGAGGATTGTCTGCCGGCCACACTTTTCGCTTTACGAACAGTCCCCCACGAAGCTACGGGGTTTACGCCAGCAGAACTTGTGTATGGAAGAGCCTTCCGCTGTCCCGCCCGAATGCTGACAGAAATGTGGGAAGGGACAGGAGAGAACCAGACGGTGGTTGAGCACGTGCTCAGCTACTGGACAGCCTTAACAACACGAGGTAATTAGTAAACCGAAATATGAAAGCCGCCCAGGAGGCCGCCCAGGTCTATTATGAAAAAAAAAAAAACGCGCGTCTTCGAGGTTTCGCCGCGGGCGATCGCGTGATGATACTCCGGCCATCGAGAGAAAACAAGCTGGAAGTTCACTGGTATGGTCCAGTGGAAGTGTTGCAACAACTTTCGGAGACGAATTACGCGCTAAGGGTTCCAGGCAGGGGAAAACAGGTGAGAATCTATCACTGCAGTCTAATGAAGCCGTTCGTGGAACGCAGCGGGATCGCCAATATGACTGTAAATGAACCAGAGAGCTGGACAGCGAGAGTCAGGGTTGGAAGGGAGGTGCGGACGCTAGTGACAACGTGGAGAACATTCTGGCTCTGTCCGTGAGTGCAGATTTCCTAAGTGGAACCCAGGTCGACACGCTAAAGCAGTTGTTGAGCGAATTCGCTGGCCTATTTAGCAGTCGCCCGGGAAAGACACACTTCCTGACACACGAAATCGAGCTCACCTCTGATGAGCCGGTACGGTCAAAACCCTGCAGGGTATCACCGCGGCAAAAAGAAATAATGGACGCGGAAATTCAGCGCATGTTGGAGTTAGGGGTTGTAGAGCCAGCGGAAAGTGACTATACCTCCCCGCTAATTCTTGTTGAGGCCCCAGGGAAAGATCCTCGTCCCTGCGTGGATTATATAAAGCTGAATTCAGTTACCAGGGATCAGCTATACCCGATTCCCAACATAGAGTAAAGGATAGAGAGGGTGAGCGGCGCGAAATTCATTTCAACCCTCGATCTCATACGGGGATATTGACAAGTTCCCCTCTCAGAAAGCGCGAGCAGGTATGCCGCTTTCATCTCACCAGCGGGCACCTTTCGACCCTTAAAGCTTAGTTTTGGGTTGAAGAATGCCCCCTACAGCTTCTCTAAACTCATGGACATCGTACTGAAAGACATGCAGTGCTTTGCACTCCATTATTTAGACGATGTGGATATTTTTTCGGAAAACTGGCAAGAGCATCTAGAACACCTAAGGACCGTGTTTTCCAGTTTACGACAGGCTGGATTGGCACTGAAGGCAGAAAAGTGTAGATTTGGTTGCGCTCAGGTGACGTACTTAGCCCAAGTTGTAGGCCAGGGAACTAGGAGCCCATCCGAGTTAAAGATTGCCACGATCGCAGCATTTCCGCAACCACGGACGAAAACGGACATTCGCTCTTTTTTGGGATTAGTTCGGTACTACCAGCTATATATTCCTAGCTACTCACAGCGGGCTAGTCCCTTAACTGACGCCTTGAGAAAGGCAGCACCTACTAACGTAAGTTGGGATAACCAAAAAGAAAACGCCTTCAAAAGCCTGAAGGAAGCTCTCGTGTCCTGACCCTTGCTCAGGACCCCTGACTATGGGATAGAGTTTGTAGTCCAGTGTGATGCCAGCGATAGAGGGCTGGGTGCTGTCTTAAGCCAAGTTGGCTACGACCATGAAGAACACCCAGTTCTGTACATCAGCCGCAAACTGACCAGTAGAGAGGACGCGTACAGCGCTTCCGAAAAAGAGTGCGCGTGTTTAGTTTGGGCAGCGCAGAAGTTGTCGTGTTACCTGTACGGAGCAAAGTTTGTATTTGAGACTGACCATTGTCCTTTAACGTGGCTGCGACAGATGTCCCCCAAAAATGGTCGCTTGCTCAGATGGAGTCTGGCTCTCCGACAGTACAATTTCTCGGTGCGTTATAAGGAGGGGAAACTGCACGGAAATGCTGATGGCTTGAGAAGACTGATGTAAGCGGGAGAACTTAAAGGAATCTCCTCCTGTGTGAGTGTTTTTTTTTACTTTGTTCTGAGTAATCTGGCTGTGGCAGGTTCAAAAAGGGATGTTTCGCGCTCAGTCGGCACCAAATTAACCCAAATTTGAACACAATTTTTTAAAAAGTGTATTGTTGTCAATGGAAGAAGTCAGGTGATTCTTTGGCGAATTGCGAGCGCTTGCGGGTGGGGCAGTGCTTTGCTGTTTGGAACGTCCCACCTGCGCTTTCCTTTGTTGGTGTTGCTTTGGGTTCTGCCTTGGGGGCGCTGATATTGCAATCCAGGGGACCAACACGGACGCCATCTCATTTCTTCCTGCCCAGCGGTCGTCAACACTGGACATTCGAGATTTTTCGGGCCGCGGAGGAGCTGTAAGGTTTCTGGAGACATCCCGTCTGGGATTAGCTGCGTAGTCTGCCCGGGACACCTGCAGCCGGTCTCCCTGCACGGCGATAGGCATCTTGGTTCCCACGACCTGTCCCCGCTTGGGTTATTGGATTCGAGACGGACGATTAGGGTTGTGGAAGAGTGAAGGGGAAGTTGGAGAGTTGGGCACAGAGACCTGTCCCCATTCCTGCCTAGTGGCTGCGCACCCTCGCGCGCTCTCGACGGAAAAAGTATGGCAGACTGGCCGCCGAACTTTCCAGAAAGAAGTAGAAAAAGATGACTCATGGTGAATTCCAATCGCAGGCCCGGAGCGGTCTGCACGCTCTGTGACAGAGCGCCTGAATCCGGCGCAGAGCGCGCGACCTGGAATTGCGATTGGAGTGCACTTTCTCTGGCCAGAGCATGTAGGTGGCGCTCGCGAACTGCTGGAGGAAGTAGCCGTCATTCCTTGCGCTTGCTCGCGCTTCTCGCGCGATTCAATTTCGGGTCCATTGCGGCGGGCGAAGCTGATCATCTGCTACGGATACGGAGCGCGGAGAGGAGCCGGCGCGGCGGACGCGACAAGCCGCCGGAAATGGAGGGCGCCGCTGAAAAAGAACGTCATGCAAACTTCCGGTCGGATCCGGCGATTTCGGCGGAGCAGTCCCGACTGCTCCACGGAGCAATCTCGGCTCGGCAACCGCTCCCTGTATACGATTGGAAGACGCGATCCGTGGCTCTGATCTGCGTTTGGAATACAGTTGCTCCGAAAAGAGCAGAAAACGTTGCTCCCGAAGTGCTCCAACTCTACGATTGTAAGTCCCCATCAGAGCCGACGGAGGGCGCGTGACTTCGCCAGCGCTAGGAGTCGCCCTCTCCCCTTCATTCTCGCGCTCGGCGTCGGCGGGGCGACAGAAAAATCAAGAACCTCCCGGAACAGACGATTGCTCGTAGCAAATAGAAAGACGAGACCGGAACGGGAGAAGGAGTGAGTTTGTATGGCGAAGGAGGGAATTTGTGCAAGGAAGTCTATGCGCATGTGAACGCCTGCTTTGGCGCTAGTAACAGACAGATGCGGCGCACGTCTATGAAAGAAGTTGATCACGGGCTACGATTCAGCCCCGAGCCGCCAGTTAAGCTTGCATAAGCCCGCCCGCTGAGGAGCTCCCGGGGGACGCACGACTCTCGGCCAGCCACGGACCATCCAGGCAGCGTGCGCCAGTCATCGGTACGGTCACCGTGGGACACCTGCGGTCGCGTCAGACTGACGAAGTGCCCGGTGCGGTGAACAATTAGCATCCATTCATGCGAAAATGCTCGGTCGAAAGCATCAGAGTGGTGCGTCTATACGAAAGGCGAAGTTAGAAAGAGAAGAGCGTGAAAAGAAGCTACCAAAGATGACAAAGTACCTACTGAATGCAGCGTCCGCGGAGTAGTATGATCGCTCTTCCCAGCGTCCGTATGAGACTCCCGATAGTACCGACTGTGCTTCAGTGGAGGACTTGCCAACTCCATCACCACGATTTCCTGGCAAGAAGCAATTTTTGACTCATCTTGGTTCTCTGGATCCTGTGAAAACGCTGCCAACCTCGGTCGTCCATATTTCTGAGCAACCAACGCTAACCGAGCCCATTCCTGTTCCTGAGTCAGCAACGTCTATGCTACTCGGCCGGGCCCCTGCCACAGAGCTCCAAGTGTCCGGTCCACCCCGCCCGATTTCTACTACTGTTGATCAACAGGTGCCAAACCTCCTCGATGAGCCTCCTTCTATTGACGAGCGCCAGGAAACAACACTCCAAGAACCGACTCACTTGTTTCCTGTTAGTTTGGCTTCAAATAATCATGTTCCCACCCACAAAGTGCGACTCGAGAGGACGAATGAGACGGCTTCTTGTTGCGGCAGCAGACACCCCCACAGCAAGAGGTACGTTGCGAGATTCTCTGAAGTGACCCCGCTAGTGGCCGGACGTTATTACTGACAGCTTTCGGAGTGTATGCTTTGAGAAAGGGCCATTGTATTTTCAAAATCGGGCAGAAAATTTTCCGTCTTCCGAAAGGCAATTCAAAACTCAAAAATGCTATACGTCACCTCATCTTTTTTTCGTGCGAAAGGCTGTAAATGGGGAGGCGTACGAGCGACACTGGTTAATGTACTCGGAGTCCAAGGGTTCAGTTTACTGTTTCATGTGCAAACCATTTTCGATTTCAAGCAAACCCAGTGCTTTCACCACGCACGGCTTTTCTGATTGGAAAAGAGTAGAAGAAAAGGTTTGCGCACATGAAAATAGCGTCGAGCACCGGAACTGCGTGGCAGCATGGCTCACCGCTCTAACTCGAGTAACAAGGAGCTGGTTAAGCATCTTGTCACTGAGACCGCTTACTGGACAGAGTTGTTGAAGCGCGTAGTCGTTGTAGTTAAGCTTCTAGCTGAGCGCAACCTAGCGTTTAGGGGTAGTGAGGAGATTTTTGGTTCACGGAGAAATGGCAATTATATGGGAGTTCTTGAGGCCATTGCCAAGTTTGATCAATTTCTAGAGGAGCACATCAAACGCTACGGGAACAAAGGAAAAGGTCACCCATCGTATCTGTCAAAAACCATTTGCGATGAATTTATCGAGACTATGACAAAGGCCGTCAAGGAGCGTCTCGTTGACGAAGTGAAAAGCGCAAAATACTTGTCTTTAGTTGTTGATTCGACTCCAGACCTTACGTTGATCAGCTGTCAGTTGTTTTAAGATACTATTTAAATGAGAAAGTGTCCGAACGCTTTCCTAGATTTGTTCCAATCAAATCGCATAACGGTTTGTATCTTTTCGGTACCGTGATGTCCCTCTTGACTACCAATGGCATCTAAATTGATGATTGTAGGGGCCAATTTTATGATAATGCGAGTAATATGTGAGGAAAATACAAATGACTTCAAGCTCAAATTAAACACCTGAACGACTTGGCAGTCTACGTCCCGTGTGCTGGTCATTCACTGAACTTAGTTGGCGCGTGTAGCGTTGACAGTTGCCTTGAGGCAGTCAAATTTTTCACTGCAATTCAGAGACTGTACGCGTTCTTTGCTGCATCACCTAAGCGATAGAGGTATCTTTTGGACAGCATGGGCGGAACTGGCCAGCAGCTTGTTTTGAAAAGTCTCTCTGAGACCAGGTGGTCAAGACACTCTGAATCATGAAAGGTAATTCTGAAAAAAATATCTATGCAGCCTTGAAGTTATATCAAAGAACGAGAAAGAAAACCGTGACACTAGGAACGAAGCGCACTCTCTCTTCAAGAAAATGACAATACTAGAGACCGCATTCATGGCGATTTTCTGGAGTGAAATCTTGGAGCGCTTTTACAAAACGAGCGAAACACTTCAAAGACGAGGCCTAGACATTTCAACTGCTGTAGACCTGCTGAGCTCTCTAGAAGGCTTTGTTAATTCTTTGCGACCTCTCTTTGATACCTTTGAAGAGAGAGCACGCACGCTAAGTACCAATCAATGTTATCAGGATGAGGGCAAACGCATCGTTTTGAGTTAGCACCCGAACGGAAAAAAGCGATAGTGCGCTACAAGGTGGAAAAAAGTTTATCGCAGAGACCTACAATGTTGTACTTGACAGTCTAGGCTCTGCTTTGCGAGTGCGAAAGGCTGCCTACAATGAACTGTGGGAAAGGTTCGGATTCTTAAAATGGCTGACTGAAGTTGGGAGCGAAGCCTCTCTGGCACAGCAGGCTGAGAAGTTGGTGAAAACCTACAACGATGATTTGGAGCCCGCATTTTCCGCTGAAATCGTTCAGTTTGTGAACTTTATGCACAACTCTGTGTGCCAGGACACGAGTTACTTGCGAATAATGAAGTTGCTGCACGAAACAAAGCTTATTGATATGTTTCCGAACCTTTCTATTGCTTTTCGAATGTTCTTAAGCATGCCCGTGGCAAACTGTGAGACCGAACATTCGTTTTCCAAGTTGTCGCTGATAAAAAATCGCCTTCGTTCGAGCCTCCTTGACGACAAGGTGAACTCGCTTGCTATCATGTCCATTGAAAGTGACCTCCTCCGCGATCTATTCTTCGAACAGACTATATCTGATTTCGCCGATGCGAAGGCGGAAAGATGCCATTTTAAAAGAGGACTGTTTGTGCTCTACATGAATAGTTCCAATAAGTTCGTTGTGTCGCCGCCTAGCCTCCACGTTGCCAAAGAAATGCTGAGCAGTGTAATTAGATCAAGATATGCAAATCTTCGTTGTTCGTCTCTAGTTTGTACTTCTTGTGATAGTTAGCGTGCTTATAAAGAACTGTTTTTTTTGTTGTTGTTTTTGATAATGCCAAGTTTATTTGGTGCCGTCCTTGATTGCCTTACCTTTAAAGAAAATATTTTCAAATTGTGTTTTGTAATTACAGTTGGTAATTTTCCTCTGTATTCTAGCGCATTTTTATGGTGTTTGTATTGCCTTAAGTATTGTATATATCTATTGCATATTTATAGAGTAACGTGTATAACGATTACTGCAGTCTGATGCTTTTTAATAAAGAATGTTTTGGATACAACCATGCGTATCCCCACGGGATTAAACTTAGTGATGCAAATAAATCCTAGCTCCAGGAGGTTCGACATCTGAGCTGTGTTTTTCTTTTCGACGTTCTTGTTCGTCTCGAGTGCACTAAACTTTTCCTTAAAGCCTAGCTTTTGCTGAGGACAGAATGCAGATTAATCACAAAGTGAACATATGTGTTGGTGTGTACAACAGCATGCTTTTCAAGCAAGTTTTGTTGTTTTCCTTATAATAATAACAATAATAATAATACCGTTGATCGCACTTCGTTATTTTTAATTTGGTGGAATTAAAATGAAACATGCTATATTATCAGTAGCGTAGCAGGCGACAGGGGAGGGGGCGGGGTCAGTATAGGGAAAGGGGGCCAGCATGCGCATCAGCCCAGGGCCCCCATTTTTCTTAATCCGGCCCTGATCTCCCGCAAATCTGATCGCTGTTTCCGTAGAGCCTGGCGTTTCTGTTCTGGCACTTGTTGACACCGGTGCTGCTGTTTCTGCCATGGCCACCACCTTTTGCCGCTCCTTGCGAAAAGTGACGACGACCCCACTTTCTGGATTCTCGGTGCGCACCACAAGCGCGCAGGTTATTGCGCTGTTAGCGACGTGCACGGCTCGCGTCGTTGTTCATGAGATTCTCCACGTAATTGAATTCATAATTTCGCCAACCTGTTCTCATGAAGTCATTTTGGCTTGGGACTCTTTCGCGTCATAACACAGTCATCGATTGTGCTGCTTCTGCCAACGCCGTCGTTGCCGAAGACACTGACCTGCATGCCTGTTCTTCTGTTCTTGTGCCCCTCACTTCTGACCTTGTTCGCGACGGCAACGTACTTTTTACACCGTCGCCCCTCTTTCTGTGCCGCAAGTACCTGTCCATGCCTTATACCGTCCTCACTCTGTCAGCTGGCCATAGTGCGTTGTTCGTGACCAATCCGTTTGCATATTCTTCCGCTGTATGTCGCGGTGAGTGCATCGGTACCAACCTGATGATTGGCTTAACTCTGCACCGCGATGAGACCGACGATTCGCCGTGCCTCGACGTAGATGCCCTCAGCCCGCCAGTTCCTGCACTCGACACTTCGCCTCCAGGCGCTTTCCTTGACTCAATCGACGCCTCTCTCCCTGTACCTCAACGCACTCAACTTCTCGCGCTGCTTCATTAATTTCGTTCCTCCTTCGATTCACGCCAACGCTCTTCGACGCGCACGTCGACTGTCGCCCACCACATCGACACCGCTGACCATGCCCCTCCGTGTCAGCGCCCACTACCTGTCTCTGCCAATGAGCGCCAAGTTATTCAAGAACAGGTTGGCACCATGCTTCACAGCGGCGTGATTCTGGCGTGGTACTTGTGAAGAAGATGGCTCTGTTCCTTTTTGCGTTGATTTCCGCCGCCTGAATAAGATGATGCGAAAGGATGTTCACCCTCTTCCCCGCGTTGATGATGCTCTGGACTGCCTTCAAGGAGCGGAACTCTTCTCTTCTCTTGATTTGCTCTCTGGGTACTGGCACGCCGCCATGGCAGCCGAAGATCGCCCTAAAAACGCATTTGTCATCCCTGTTCGCCTCTATGAATTTAACGTCACGCCTTTCGGCCTCTGTTATGCTCCGGCTACTCTCGAGCATATGATGAACACCATTCTGGGTGGCCTGAAGTGGAGTCGCGCCTCTGTTATCTTGACATCGTGATCTTTTCAACCGACTTTGCGACTCATCTGTTCCGGCTGAAGCACGTCTTAACCTGCCTTACGGAAACCGGCCTTCAGCTGAACTAAAAAAGTGCCGATTTCCTGCTCTTGAGCAGACAATTTGAGGCCACATTGTGTCAAAGGAGGGCGTCCACCCCGACACCGCCAAACTACTATGACTGCGTTTCTAAAACCTACTTCTACTAAGCACCTGCGCAGCTTCCTAGGCATCTGTTCCCATTTTCGGCGTTTTAATCGCAACTTCGCCGCCATTGTCTTCCCTTTAACTCAGCTTCTCGGCAACAACGTAGGTTTTTCAAGTTGGTCGCCTGCCTTCGACGATGCCTACAACACCTTGCGCAGTCACCTTGCGCAGTCTCCTCACGGCACCACCCATCTTGCACCACTTCGACCCGCAATCCCGAACCGAAGTAAACACGGATGCAAGTGGCTCAAGTAACGCTTGTTGCGGGGCTAGTTGGTGCATAGTTCTATGTACAATTGTTAGCGGAAAATAAGACATTCACAAGAAAGGTGGACGCGTTGTCTTGTCCACCTTTCTTGTGAATGTCTTATTTAGAGCTAACGTTTGTACATAGAGATTCAAGTGGCATTGGCCGCGGGGCTGTGCTCGCCCAACGCAAGCCTGGATTCGAGGAATATGTGGTTGCTTACGCCAGCCACACCCTCACGAAAGCCGACTCCAACTACTCCGTGACGGAAAAAGAGTGCTTGGCCATTGTATGGGCCCTTGGCAAGCTTCGACCTTATATCTATGGTTGTCCTTTTCACGTGATCACCGACCACCATTCCCTATGTTGGCTTTCTTCGCTAAAAGATCATTCCGGTCTCCTGGCTCGATGGGCTCTCCGTCTACAAGAATATAACATACGTGTCGTATATCGGCCGGGCCGCGATGACCAGGACGCTAATGTCCTGTCCTGATTTATACGGCCCTCTGCCGTAGAACGCTGCCGACAACCGCTGGGTCATTGTTGTCATTGATCACCTTGCCGGTATGCCGAAACAGCCGCGCTGCTGGCTGCTACAGCTAGTGAAGTGGCGTCCTTCATTTTGCAGCGCTTTATACTTCGCCACGGTGCTCCTCGTGCGCTCCCCAGTCACAGAGAACGCATCTTCTTGTCTGACGTCGTTAAAGCTCTACTCGCCGAGTGCAGTATAATTCATCGGACTTGTACACCCTACCAACCGCAAACAAATGGTCTAACCGAATGATTTAATCTCACTCTGGGCGATATGCTGGCTATGTACGTTGCTGCCAACCACACGAACTGGGACCTCGTTCTACCCTATATTGCGTACGCCTACAGCACTGCTACCCAGTCCACGACCGGTTTCTCCCCATTTTTTCTGCTCTATGGCCGGCATCCATCCGCTCCCATCGGCACAGTTCTCCCCTACCGCCATGCCACATCCGAATGTACAAATGTTTGCGAAGCTGCCCTGCACACAGAAGGCTGCCGCCAGATTGATTGGTCGCTCACGGCAAACACTCAGAGGCGTTAAAAACACCGCCACGACGAAGGTCAGCTTGACCCGGCTTTCCTACCCGGTTCACTAGTCTGGCTGTGGATCCCTTCCACTACTACCGGCCTCTCAAAGAAACTTCTTTTGAAATACCATGGCCCCTACCGCGTCCTGAAGCGCGCATCTTCAGTCAACTACTTTATTGAGCCCCTCACACCGTCTTCCGATCTCCGACGACGTGGCCGCGAGAGAGTACGTGGCCGTACTCAAGCCGTAGAACGACCCGGTTCTGTTGTCGGCACCATGAGCTGCACAAGGGTGCACCCCCTTGCACAGCAAGGGTGCACAACAAACTACCAGAATCGCTTCGTAGAATGCGCGTAAGCCGTTGTGTATTCGATACCTTTAAAATGTGGGAAAGAGTATGCTGGGAAGACGGGCAGGTGCACCAACGAGAGACTGAAGGAACACAAAATTACCGTTGATCAAGCCTGCAGGCATTTAGGTATTCATGTTAGGAATTGCCTTTCCAAAACATGTGGCGCGGAATTTAAGCGATGTCAAGTGCTGAATAATAAACACAGTGAACAGTTTGTCCGCGATATTATTGAGGCCGCCGAGATAGCCAAACGAAGAAAACAATGCGCAAGCAAGCCGTCCATATTGTTAACAAAAAAGGAGCTTCAGCTGTTGGGCGTGCAGTAATCTTGCTCTGAGTGTGCAGGACTACGTGTGTATCATGGTGTAAAATGACGCGTGCATGACACGTGTGCTATCCGTGCGAGCGTAAGAATCTGTGTACTTTCCAATTAAACGTTGTTGAAAGTCAGCGCTCGTTGTGTGTGCTTCTCTTCTCGTCTGTCGTCTACGTTCTGCGCTGTTAACATCAGGATGGAAAATCAACAAGCCCAAGCTGCTGTTCTGGCTATTAGGAACGCCTCTGCCCATCGTGTGTGTTGTCGTGTGTATTTCCATACGGCGAGATCATAGACAACCGCCGACTAAGCAGAAAGAAATGCGCGGAACCAGACAAAGAACTCACTAGGAAAGAAGCCACAATGTGGAAGAACATAAAAGCACGCACGCTTCCAAATCTAGCATGGTGAAGCAAAATCTCGCCAGTACAATACTCGACTAACGCATGCCCAGCCTGCGGGCAGGTCTGCGACCTCACCTACTCGTGCATGGCCTGGAGCTGCTTTGAACAATTTAGAGAACACGACAGCGAAGAAATAAGCCAGCACCAGTGTGAGATGAGGCTGGCTCACACAAAGCTTCCACTTCAGTGACAACTCATGGGCCAGGCCTAGATGACCGTCTGCAACAATGGTTTCCCAGACCTGGGTGAACCACCCGCATATCACAAGGCACCAAATAATGTGTGTTCTCTCTCTCTCTCTTTATCCACTGCGTTATCTTCGTTTTCATGTGCCTCACGATTGTCCCCTTTCTCTTCTCGCATGTGTAGCGCTATGTGAGACCTTTGTTAACCAAACCGATCCCTCAATTCTTTTAATGAATCCTATCTCCTCGCTATGGCTACTTGGTAAGATGACATAATGATAGACAGTGCAGTAACAAGCTCAAGGCCATAGATGGGACACCAGGACAAAGCACTCTCACAGACATGATGGAAGCGGAGTCGGAGGAAAATAAAAAGCATATCTCGCCTCGTGTCTCCGGCGGCCGATGTTCTCCAGCATGTTATCCAGCGTGCGGAAGGGCAGGTCGCAGTAGCGCAGGTCCCCCCAGCGGCCCGCGCGGTCGCTGTCGTTGTGCACCTCGCCGGACCGTAGCCGGCAGCAGAGCGGCTCATTGCACGACGCCAGGCTGTCCTGGGCATACTCCGGGTCGTAGTGCGTGTCCGACAGGTGCAGCACGCGGAACGACTTGGGGCCTGCTCTCCCGTGCGCCTGCAACAGCGCGGAGCTTAGCACGGAATGTTTTGCATGCGACGTTTGCACATGGTGGCGTCTCCTCTGCGATTCTGGGACCCTTGGCGCCCCTGGAAGCAGCATGAGATCGTTTGGATTGTCGCTCTGCGATATTTCAACTGTAGAAGAGTTTTTTTCGCAAATGTCGTCAGCAGCAAAAGCGGAACTACAATTAAATATTCGGCTAATGCGTGATACAAAACATGCAGAACGTAGTACTCGAACAGAGGGCAAAACGCATGTCTGGAACGCGTTCTGGGTGTGTTTCGGCTGAACAGTCAGTATCATAGCGATAACATATTCTTAAAAATGCTCCTGATGTAAGCATGTGGAGTTGGGATTTCATCGTTATTTTTTGCCTTCCTGGTCGCATCAGCTTTGGGAGCTGCGGAGCACACAGTTCGGTCGTTCTAGGAATGCGTTTTGCCCGCTGTGCAAGCGCTTAACTGTCGTTCATTATTTGGAGGAAATATCAAATAAATAGTAAAAACCTCTAATTGAGATCAGGTTGACGTTGTTGTCTGTTACAGGTATACGTGGAATTAGCCCTGAGTTATTCTTTTTGCGGGCTTCCGGCGCCTATTCCGAGTGAGAATAACCATTGCTCGGTCATTATGAGGTGAAGCTCGTTATGCGCAAGGAGAAGTGTAAGAGGTATACAGCAGAAAAAGGTGTCCGTATATGAGTTAAAATGCCCATACAAAAAAAGAGTCACCAAGTGGTCTTTCAAGGAAGCGTTAGAGCAACAAAACTAAAAGAGGATGCCGTTAGCATCAGCGTTCGCACTAGGTACGCTTATTCGTGAGTTGACCATATTACCAATGGCGGCCCTCGTCGCGGTATGCTTTGAAAAAATGGTGACGATGGTGAATTTTGCGACGCAAGGGCAGCTTGGCCAAGGAGCGCCACTGCAAAATGTATTTTGCACTGCACAAGGGGGTTCAAGGAGCCTTTCCCAAGCATTTCACCCCAGAGTAGCCGAACAATGGGCCAATGGAAAGCTTGTTCCCCAAATGTGCAACCGGTAGGTATCGGACAGAACTGGGGACGGACAATACCCGGGAGAATATGAGACACAGTATCAGAACAAAATCACAGGTAGAGTTAGCACTGTATATCGTAAGGAACAGCGACAAGCGTTCACGGTGGTGATTATGATATCGCTTATTCGTTATTATTTGTCTTCTTCTCTGGCACTGTGTGTGCGATGTCACTGTGTTATCACTCGTGATGTCATTTTGTTCGCAACACTGAGTCACTCCACACTAATGTTACTGCATGGGGACTAATCAGCGTGGCGCGTTGCACTGACGTTATGCGTGCCGAAACTGCACACTGATCAATGAGTGTTGCGCGGTGTCACGCTGACAACGCCAACGACGCCAACACCGAAGAAGCAGGAATCATGCGTTTAACGATATCGCAGTAAAAATCAATTCCATCGTCATTTTTGCAGCAGCCTAGAATTATTTGTGGTGATTTACACAGTTCACTAATAAATCTCGAGCAATGCGTCCAGGATGGACAGAAATAGAATTTAATCGCCAAAGTCGCGTTATATAAACTCCTTACAGTGGGCGTTCCTGGAACCAATAGTTTTTCACTAGATTGGACCAATGGCTATCACGCTCCTTTTTTTATTCAGATGAACATGCATGTTTAGGGAGCTATTGATATTATCACAGGACAATCCTTTTCGCGGAGGGAAATATTCCACAAGAGTTGACAACATAGTAAATAGCACGCAGTGATCAAGTCAGTTCGTGACAAAGCACGCCAGTAATGGCAAAACTGAATGAGGACCGAATCACAGTTACGCAAGGGCCATTCCCAAAAAAATGGAAACCGAAGGCTTCAGGACAGTGTCAGAGTGTCTAAAGCAAACACTGCCAGTTCTGCACTATTAGCCTAATCAATGCCGCCTGACGGAGTGTATAGTATCTAGAATTTACCAAGGACGTTGCTATCCTTATGATCTCTACGAGCGAGATGGCTGTGAAAGGGAAGGAAGGGATGCCAAAGAAACTTCGAGAAAAAAAGAGGACGCGTAGAGACAGGGTATGAGACAGGACCACTAGTCGCGCACTAAGTTTAATGCGTGTCTTTTTTTTCGCGTAGTTTCCATGATAACGATGAGCCACGAACTCGCCCATCAACGTGCCGTCTTGGAGTAGGGGATGTCGAAGATTTGCGAGATCGATCAAACGACATAGTTCACTTAGGACTTGTGGCACGGGTCCTCAAGTCGCTTGAAACCTTGTGCATTAGGTACTTCAGCGGAACTTTCATGTGGCACCTCAAAGTCTTGCCTATTCCTCATGCATTAAAATGCGCGTATGATCCACTGGTGACTCCAAAGCCTTGTAGTCAAGGGACGAGCGGTGGGACGGGTGATATATGGACCTGCCAGCACTGCTGAAATTCGCACATGACACCTGACGCTACCCGCCGTGGTGGCTCAGTGGTTAGGGCGCTCGGCTACTGATCCAGCAGTTCCCGGGTTCGAACCCGACCGCGGCGGCTGCGTTTTTATGGAGGCAAAACTGTAAGGCGCCCGTGTGCTGTGCGATGTCAGTGCACGTTAAAGATCCCCAGGTGGTCGAAATTATTTTGGAGCCCTCCACTACGGCACCTCTTTCTTCCTTTCTTCTTTCACTCCCTCCTTTATCCCTTCTCTTACGGCGCGGTTCAGATGTCCGCCGATATATGAGACAGATACTGCGCCATTTCCTTTCCCCCAAAACCAATTATTATTATTATTATTATCACCTGACACTATTTTGTGGAGTACAAAAGCTCTCCCCGCAAGGACACTCGACCTCCCACCTCAGCGTGTCCTGCCTCATGAGCGGTTGAGGGTGTGGAATGCTTGGAAACATTGAAGGCTTGCAGCCACTGCTGCCAGCCTGCGGCTGTGGCAAAGCCCTTGACTCAGGCAATATAAGAGGACGCGGCTGCAGTTGAAAAGCTGGAAGTAGTTCTATGGCGCGAAGCTTTGTAATGTTTGTTCGTTTATGCTCGAAGCCCCTGTCACGCGCCTTTACCACTTTGTTTACGGCCGGAGCGACTCCAGATTTACCTCGAATGATTGAAGCATGCGCAACTGCTTCTACGTTGTATGAGATTATCATAGGTGCTTTTGGCGCCTCATCTCGAAAGTTCTTTGCCAGCCTTCAACTGAGCGCAGCCGACAGAGGTAGAGATTCGGTTTTCCGATGGCCGCCGAGCACATTTGTTGCTATTGCCGCTACCGAACTGTTAACCTCTTTGTGGACGCAAGTAAGCCCAATAAAGTGTTATTTCCAGCGCCACTTCACTCTGCCTCTTCTCAGCTTCAGACAGCCACTTTCATCGATGCAGTGCGCGAGGAAGTGCCCAGCAGGCGCTTGAGAACCAGAAACTGACGGCCACATCACAACCACAGGCCATGAACTGCACCGCCGCGGTTCGCAGTCAAAAGCCCTCCTGTCAGCCTTCGCCCAGAGCCTTACGTGCCGGGAGTACAATGCCAGACTACCGCTCGCCTACACTACGGAAGACGATGAGGCACAAGTAAACGCGACGAGTGGAGGACGACCTACAGCTTTCTACTCTGCCTTCATTGCGGTGAGGCAAGGCACAGTCTTCGACACTGGCCATACAGGTGAATGGTACTTCATGGTTTTTCTTCTGACGCACCACTACCACACCCAGGCCAGCGCCCGCAGGAGATCGGCGACTACCTGCGTGGAGTTTGTACCGAACCGCCTGTCCCATTTACCATCGCCAAGTCGTAACTACGCATCAAGCATGAGAGGAACGCTCCCCAGCCCACGCAGGGTACGCTGAAGAAAGCAACCTTTGGAGGTTGCTAGCCGACGAAACGACGAATATCCTCCAACACTGACGACGCAAGGCCACGCCGCATCCACTAGGACGACGCGTAAACGAAGCTTAGCCTCACAAGTGCAGGATTCTTGGACATGAAATTTAATTGTGAGGCAACTCTGGAATATTATAACATACTCTTTTGGAAATACTGAAGGTAATGGTCCATTCTTCTCATGCGTTGCGAAATATTTCTTTCAAATCTTGTAGGTCGCCCGCATTGAGTAGTTAAGACTATCAGAAAGTCACTGGGGAACGTTTTTGACGACCGAAAAAACCTTAACAGCAAAAAAAAAAAGAATTCAAGCCTCTCGAGGGAAGATCTGCGGACATATTATTTTTATAGTGCTTCCTTACGATATATGAATAAAATCGCTTTAATAGAAACTTTCAGTTGAAAGTTTCTCTGTTTCTCTTGCCCAGAATTTATGCGTATGGTGACGCGAAACAACACCGAGGTGACGACGCTGCCGTGCACAACGACAACGACGCGCCGCAGCCGCAAGACCAACAACCGCCGAAGCAGGGATCCCATAACGAGACCGACATGCAACTCGAGAGCAAGAACCTCCGATCTTGAAGTGGTTACTGAGAGCCGAAAAGTTACTGCTTCTGTTAACGTTGGAGCAGACTATTCTGAGATGAGTGGAACGCACGCAACGTAACTCAAGGAGCGGCAGCCACTTCAGACGGCCTGTAAATATGAATCGCTGATGGCCATCTTATTACGCCATCGGGACGATGCACAGAAAAGCTGACTGCTTCCGGAACTGCAGTCTCTGGCGAGGTTCGTGGTAGGAGGGTGGCGCTGGAGCGAGAGCGTAGGAAACGCCAGCGCGAAGCATCCGGCCCTACCGCCGCCCAGCCGCCGGCTCAGGTAATTGTTTAACTAAGCCGTTGCTTAGCTTAGCCGGTTCTTTTTGTTTCTCCGCTACGTCGTTAGCAAGGACAAAGTGCAGCCCGATTTGGAAAAGACAGCAACTATCGCAGTGTTCTCACAACTTGCTGACAAGAAGGCGCTCCGCAGCTTTTTTGGATCATGCAATACTATCGCCGGTTTGTAAAGAACTTCTCGCGCATTGCCACGCCCTTGGCGAGTTCGACGAAGGCCAACATGCTGTTCCAGTGGGAGAAGCCGGAGCTGGAAGTTTTCAGAGAACTTCAACGCCGTTTGCAAGAGCCACCAGTCCTCGTACACTTAGATGAATAGCCTAAACTAAGGTCCGTATCGACGCAAGCAGTTCGGGCCCCGGCGCTGTGCTTGTTCAAGAAGAACGACATAGAGCGAGTAATCACCTACGCGAGCCGCTTGCTGTCAAAGGTAGAGGCTAGCAATTGAAAGAAAGGAAAAAGAATGCTTGGTGATTATGCGGGCGACATAAAAATTCCGCTCCTACCTGTGTAGGAGGCCAGTCCAAGTTGTCAGCGACCATTACGAGTTATGCTGGGGTGCTAGCTTGAAGTACTCCTTTGGCTGTTTCGCTCGCTTGAGCTTACGACTCTGAGAGTTTCACGTCACCGTAGTTTACAAGTCTGGACGCAAGCATTCCTTCGTCGACTGCCTATGACTGGCCCCGGTCGCAGTACCGCAGAAAGATGACGGTGACGACGCCTTTCTTGGAACTGCCAGGAGCACAACTTCCGCGCAGCAGCAACACTCACACCCTGACCTACAACAGCTCGTTGAGTACTCAGAAGGCAAGGCTTCTTCACGCCCCATCTTTCTGCCTACAAAATAACGTCGTTTTAGAGAAAAAACTTCGTATCTAACAAGACCCAGTACCTGCTTGTTGCGCGTAAAGTCTTCGAGAAGTATTATGCAGGTTTCACAATACGGGCCGGCAACCGGGCACCTAAAGTTAACTCGCACGCTGCGTCGAATTCAAAACAGGCAGTACTGGACATGGTCACCCGCCGCGCGTCATATGAAAACTTCCGTTGATTGTCAGCCACGAAAGACGCCACCGAAAAGGCCAGTTGGAACCCTTGCACAGCCTTTCTAACAGACTGGAACGAAGCGTCTAAGTCGAACGTCAACATGTGCCAACAAGTAGATCATCAGCGAGACCGGCAATTTGACCCGCTACGCCGAGCAAAAGCCCTGCCGAGCGGTACTGCAGCAGAAGTCGCTAATATTTTGGTCGAACAGGATACTTCTGCGCCATGACACGTCCGAAGTTCTCATCACAGATAGAGGACAACAGTCATGGCCGACCTTACCCAAGCCATTTTACGCTGCAGTCATACAAACCAACGGTTAACACCCACGTACTACCCGCAGACCAAGCACCTTACGGAACGCTTGAACAAAGGACTCGAACAAGTCGTTTCCATATACATTGACGCGAAACACAAGAGCTGCGATCAGTGTCCTTCGTCCTCTAACCATCGCTTTATTTGCATTCTCAAAGTTTAGGTCTTCTTACCTGGCTTTCGCTTCTCTGTAAGTCATCGGGCCCATGCTCCTTTAAAAAAAAAGCTTAAGCCCCCCCCCCCCCCCCCTAACTTTGTTATGTCCACTTTTTTACGCTCAGTGCCACATAAAGTCTGCTTTATCACTTCATTTGTTACGCGAGGTGCGACGCAGATGCAACCAGATAGCAGCCACGCGGCACCGCTTCTACTTGGTTCGAGATTGTCGTGGTTGCTTTCTGCGCCTTGTATGTAAGGTTCCTCACCAATTTTAAAATTACAGCGGCTGACAGTGGCGGTGATTGTGCTCTTCGACGACAACCGAACACGCTTGTCATATCACTGCCTATTTTTCAATCGTCATTTGGAAGAATTGTGTGGATGCCAGCCCAATAAACAGGTCGCCTCGGTGCCACGCCAGTCCGCTCGCCTATGGTCCACGGCGTTGTCTCTTTCGCGTAACATTATCGTCTTTCAATTCAAGAATGAATAGCGCCATTTCCAGACAATCGTGATTGATGCCATAGCATTACCAGCCATGGAGAAAGCAGAGAAGATGGACGTTCCTTGGTGGCCGACCTGGACGCAGCAGGTCTCTCTGGGACCGTGACTTCCCACACGTGTTCCGGCGACGTAAGGTTGCCGCACGTCCTGCCAAACATCAGCGTGCAGAGCTCGTTTGGAGAAGACCTAGTGGTCCTCATCACGTAGCCCACGTCGTCCTTGAAGAGAGAGAGAGAATAGAAATAAAATTTGAAAGCATCACAAATAGAGGGCGAGCCGCATTGAAAACGGCGGCAGAATTAACGCAGTTTAACTGTATTATGGAACGCCACGGCACCAGGACATCAAAATGTATACGCAATAAAAAAACAAAACAAAACGATACGTGTATGACGAAAATACAAATACAAGTAAAAGCAAAGTAACTATAATGCCAATTATCACTATCAAAAGTCCCCTTCTTGTCACTCGCAGCGCCGGCTGTCCTACTCCACCGACAGTGGTAATCCACTGCCACTGGAAGCAATCAAGAAAGGTGAAAGAGCCGAACCTGTGGATATTTTTCACATCTGGTCGTTGTTGAGTACCTGCCGCATCTTCGTATACATGCATAGCTGCACCATGAGTGCCGTGATATATTACTATTTTCAGTATAGCTATTAAATATCTGACGTTATTATGGTCAAACAATTGGTGTGCGATGGAACACGGACGGTACACAGAATTGCTTAAAGCTATAAAGCTACAGGCTTTAAAGGGTTATGACAAGCTTGAAAGGGACACATTGGACTACTACATCTAATTATTGTTCTGTGTAAAAATTGATTCTCTCGTCGTACTGCCTGTGTCGACTATTTTCCGGCAGCGAAAGACACAGTTATCGGCGAGAAAATTGGATTTGAAAATTTTCTCTCCATTCGATTCAAACTCATGACGTCCTTACCGAAAAGGACGGGTTGCCACCGTGATGAAGCGAATAGCGATGTAGCGTACCCTCTGAGATCCACGCGAAACTGTAGACACACGCATTTTAGTTGCGAAATCTGCCGGTGATGGCGGCAACTGCATTTTGCTTTTTGATGTTTTCTAGCCTTTAAAAGCTACGCTTTCGATGAGAGTACATGGTCTCCTTTTGATTAGAATCCTATATCCTATCAATACACGCAAGCTTCCGTTTGGTATCAGAGATATTTTAAGATACTCCCTGTTTCTTAATGTCGAAGTTGTCGTGAGATGTACAGGTGTCCACAAAAGTTGGCGGAGCGGCGAAGCTAAGAAAATCTGAATTTCAGGAACGCGATGAGGCACTGAGGGGCACACGGGGCAGGTTGCGGAGGGTATTGTAAAGAACACCTTTCAATTCGGCACAGCATGCTTGCAATGCCAAGAAACTCTGCTTTTTTGTAACTTTCCATGAAGCTGTTGTGGGCTAACTCTTCATGCCAATGCGGCCCGAGGTGCGCTCTTGTATTTACAGATAAAGAAACAATGTTTTCACAAAGAGCTGGCCTCAACTAACTTTCTGCAGAGCACGATCCGACACCGTTTCCACGGAAGGCAGTCATGAACACGGCTATGTCGGAAAAATAAGTGGTAACACTTCTGTCCCGCTCTAGCAACTTGAATGAGTGGATGCGATTTGCAACCCAGTTAAAGGAAAAAAAACGACACATGCATGTAAAAAATACGGCAAAATATTTTGTAGTTTGGTCGATAGCACGGAATTTTGCGTTGTTTTTTTAGTATTCTTCAGTAGTGCTGTAGTTTCTTCTGTAGTGCTTTTCTGTAATAACTACACAAAATCCTGCTGGTAATAGAAAAATTTCTGATGGTACTGCAAGATTTAGTCAAAAACATTACAGAAAATTTGTTTTGACGACAGAAATTTTTCTGTTGTGTTTTTCGACTGGGAATCGCAACAGAGATTCCTGTTGGCAGGCATCCGGGGGAGGTGTCAGCCGTTTTCACGCCAGAGATGCGTCATCTTGTAGATTTTGACGATGCCCGTGGAGAAACTCTGTTTTAACGACAGAAATTTCTTTGTTGTGTTTCTATAGTGGGAATCGCAACAGAAATTCCTGTTGGCAGTGATCTGGGGGAGGTGTCAGCCGTTTTTAGCCAGAGCTACGCTCACATTGTAGGTTTTGACGATTCCCGTGCACACTTCGGTGGTGGTGAAGGTCTGCATGTAGCACAGGGCCCACAGGAAGGCCACGAAAAGAGGCCTCGAGAACGTGCCGGAGTTCTTCTTGAGGATGTCCATCACGAACTCGCAAGAAGTGCACGTCTCCGGCGTCGTTATCCCCGTCCTGAACGTCTCATTGACCTGCAAGTGTCAGAGGTCGCGGCGCGAAGATTATCCTGTTAAAGAACGTTGTAAAGATGTAAAGGGCTAGCGTCAAAATTCTGGACAAAATAAAAAAAAAGCCTCAAGCTGGCTTAGAGCGGCGTACGGGATTTCGTTTTTTTGCTCTTAGATGGCAGTAATACCTGGATGAAAATTTTACACCCTGATAATAATACCTCACAAAAAAAATTAAAGTGAATTCGCTGTATTCAAATTATAACTTTATCGGATGTTTGCGTAGTCCCCAACCAGAGCGCATTGTTTAATACCACTTCATTTGGAGTGGATACACGTCGTATGCCGCTAAATCCTAAAAAGCGAATCGCGAATGTGCAGCAGGCGTGCGCAGAAAAGTAAAAATTTCGTTCTCTTTGGAAATGACGTGCTTTGCGACGACGGCTCCTGGCGCCTCGCATCGCCGCTGGGCTAGGCGAGCTCCTTCAGCATGTGGTCCTCTCAGTGCACCGTGCTTTATAAGAGGTCTAAAGGAGGCAGCAGGCGTCTATCAAAGTCATCTGTTTATGGGCATAAACGTTGCGTCGTCTTGGTTGAATTTACACTCATGATAAAATCAAATTCGATTTAAGTGTTACACTGCCACGACAACCAGTAATATGGCGGCTGCGTTTTTGAAGCGAAAAGCTTCACTAGGCTCGTCAACACCGGGCTTCGCGTGAGCCACACTACAGATTTGCCACAGCTGCGCATGCGCGAAACCGAGTGACGTCACGCGGAGCGCAGGTGGTCCCTGCTGCCGCAGCCGTCGTAGCCACCGCGCGCCGACTCCGTCGTCTGACCGTGAAACCGAGTGACGTCACGCGGAGCGCAGGTGGCCGCTGCTGCCGCAGCCGTCGTCGTCGCCGCGCGCTGCCTCCTTCGTCTGACCTTTCGCCATGGAAGGAGGAGAAGAAGACCCAGAAGTGGTAGCGTGGGAGCCTTGCATAACGATTGTACAAGCTTTGTATACCTAAGACAACACGTTTTGGAAAAGCTAGAAAGGTATACCCAAATTGTAACCCTATGTATGAAACCTTAAGCTAAACCACGAGCATCGCCACGAAGCTTTTCGCTTAGAGATATCCAGGCTCAGCACTTTAGCTAAGCCTCAGCCCAACTTTTTCTTGCTTGAAACAGTGTAACGTGCTTTTGTGCAGTGCGCTGCGTATATACGCACTTTACGAGGGAGAACACTGGCGCCGCTATCTTTGTTCACGTCACCTCGCCTTGATTTTCATCCATGAGAAATTCTCGTTCGATGGCTGCAGCCGCGCTAGGGAGCTGCTTAAAAGTGCCGCCACAGATTTTGCAGGAGATAACGAAGTGACAGGTGACACAGGAGCGTTGTACGAATACGCAGGTGATGTATTGGCTCTGTTATACAGAAGGTTTGACTCAACCGCCTGATTGACATGTCGCCTTCTGATTTAGCGGATCGGCCCGAATGTTTCGACTAACCGGACAGCATTCTGCGTGCGTTTTTTTTGTTTCAGTTCATGATCGAACGCTCGTGGTCAAGATTCGTTGCCAATTTGTTGCCAAGATTCGAAGGTTTTGTGCATGATAGTTGCTGTCCAGGGCGCGAAATTTCGGCCTCAGGAGGAGTATGTGGAAACCTACATAGTATGTTTACTCCACTTAGCGCTGTTGAAATTTAGAGCTGAACACGAACTTTGGTGTGGGGACTCGCTTATTGCTAAGATAATTTTTGTTTTCCACTTATGTTCTGGCTTACGCAAAAAAACACTATGTACACTATGTACACTATGTACAGTGACCAAGGTTAGCGTATGTACAAAGTGACTCTCTGTCCGGCATCTTGGCCTCCACATAAAAAAGAAGCCTTATGATCGGGGGCCGCAGATAGCCATTTATATACTAATTACTGCTTGGAAGATTGCCCCGCCGCTCCTACAGGCGCCGACACAATTCGACGCGTCGAATTAAAGTTGAGCTTCCAATTTTCTTCACCCTGACAACTTACAGACTTCCTGTCTTCTCATGAAGTTGCCATCAAAAGACAATAGTCTGTCTCAAGAACCAAGTGTCTCATTATCCTTCTGAAACCCAGATTGAAAAGTGTGGCAATAATTTTTGTCGAATTTTAATATTTTATTTTAATTTAGGTCACAAAAGCTTGATGAAAGTATCTTTTTATGTTTTGCGGAGTTTTGGCTGCTGTGTTGTGAGAAATCTTCAATATGAACGGAACAGCCGACGGGAGCGGATGCGGTTCGCATGGGCTCCGTCAACAAGAGTGTAATTACTGCGAAAAGTCCATCACTCTCCGGAAATGTTGTTCCGAAGAGCTTTATGAAGTCATGTGGTATTCATCGAGGTCCTTTTCAAGGCAGAGAGTGTTTTTATGACATTTTTACGGGTTTTTGAAATTTCGAGGCGGTGGCGTCAACGCTAGGCGTGGCGAGGCCTAGGGGAGCCGACTGAGTTAGCATGAATACCTCAAAACAAGCCGGGGCGCGTCCTAGTGGTCTGTATTTACCAACCGCTAATCCGAGCTAACTGTCTGAACCCTCAGGGAAGGAAATTAGACGCCCAAGTCCCGAGTTTTCAGGAAGAGGTAGAAGGCTGTACCCTGACACCGAACGACCTTCATTCCGGCTGGCGCCTAAAAATATGCAAGAAGGATCATCCAAGGTTAGCAAAGGGAGAGCAGGTCGTGGTCACAGGAGCGATGTATGCTCCCACGACGCACCTACTTAAGACCGCCGTAAAACCGAAGAAACCGACTGCATCGCCAGCCCTGCCGGCAATGAATCAGAAGTCTCAGAAGAAGAGGAAACTACCGGCCTTTCCGGAAACCGACCACAGCGTAACTATGAGGCCCAGGAAGAGCATGAAAGCCAAGAAATGTGTGCCCACCCAATTCTGAAGAGCCATCGTGGCCGTCTGCAACAACCAAACGTCGTGCGACATCTCCAAGAGACGCCGCACAGGATCCAACAGTATCATAGTCAGCACTCCCTACGGAAAGACGCCGGGCGCCATCACGAGTCTGTTTTTGGAAGGAAAGCCTTGCGCAGCAAACGCCTATGTGCCCGAGGTCGTCATCAAGGGAGTCATTCACGGTGAGGATCCAAACATTATCAAAGAGTTCCTACCCAACCTACAACTGCGCACCCAGGAGGTCGGGATCGTTCAAGCGCGCATGCTGGGAACGTCTAGCATGGCAGGACTAACCTTACTGGGCTCCATCCTCCTCCGCTACATGATCTACTACGGGGGGAGACGACGTGCTACCCATGTAGACCGACCCAGCAGATCTGCCAAGTCAGTATCAATGAAGGCCACAGAGCAGACGTCTGCGCAACCCCGAATGTTAACGTGTGTCGCAAGTGCGGCGTTCAGGAGCCGGAGGAAAACCACGACTGTGAAGCCAAGTGCGTGGCCTGCCAGGGAAGCCACCCACAGGAGACAGGGCCGGCAAGCAACACTTCGAGACAGGCACGGACCCAACAACAGCAACACAGCCAACGAAAACAGCAACTAACAACAGAAGCCTCCCAAGCAAGACGTCAGCAGAAGAGATCGGCAGACCAAGCTGATGGAGTACCGCTGCTTCGCGACGGAGGGGGAGGAGCGGCAGCTGACCGGGCAACCAGGACTCCCGTCCCGGTCTAGATCCAGGCTCAGGCCCACGGGAAGATCCAACTCCAGAGGCCCGAGGGGGCAGGAGTACCTGCCAGCCTTCCACCCTCAACAAAAGAAACAACAAATTAAGCCCGACAACCAGGGACCACCAACCTCCCGATGGGCGATGCCAGGGTAGCAGCGGCAAGGTGACAAAAGGGTAAGCTGGGCTCAGGCTGTCTTTCCCGCTGCTTAAACGAGTATGGCCCATGTCAGGATTGCGCTAGGCTCGAAGAGCAAAATCGACAACTAGAAACCAAACTATCATAACAGAAGCGCCTTAATAAGGTAGAACTACAACATCTCTTACAAGCGGGTCCGAAGAAGACTAAACCCGCACCCTGACCAATAGTAGTATTCGTAAACCCAAAACCAATAAAAGCAATGTCAAAATCTACACGCCCCGCCTCAACAGGCCGTTGTAATCCAAATGCAACAGCAGAAACCGCCAATCTTAACACCAGCATTTCCAACTTAGAAAAACACACAAAACATTCTCACTCAGGTCATGCAGATTATCAATCAAATGCGACAGGACAAGACAGAGTAACTAACCCTACAGCTCAAAGCCCAACAGACGGCCACACTGGCTATTCAGAATTTGCAGCAGTCTGAGAAGAATTCTATTCGAAATTCTAGATAATAACTCAGGTGGTACAAAAACGCATGGGAATCACCGCAAATCCCCCCCCCCCCCCCCACAAGCCCCCCGAAGGTTCGCTGGCAAAACAGATCTCAGCGCATGCAAACCAGTGATGAGCAACGCTGACGACCACGTCCCCTAATTTGCAACTACACCTTTTTTTCTCTCACAAAGTCGGACAGCCGAAAAGCCGGACTAGCCCATGACCGTAGTGATACTCTGAATTGCTTCTGACGAAGGGATCATGAACCTTGACGCTGGTTAGAGCGTACGAGTCTTGAGTCGAACTCTTCACTGGGGAGTGAAACACGAACCACCTTTGCAGGTTGAGTTGTTCGAAACTGGGTTTGCCCCCGAAGGGGCGCAGCGGGGTTTGAGGAGCCTCCTCCAAGCACACACCCCTGAAGAAGCCGGGCGCCGGGCCGGGGGTGGCTTGTACCCATTTTTACCGGTGGGTGTCCGGCGGTGGGTTTCGAACCAACGACCTCCCGCAGCCGAGGCGGACTCCCAGACCACTAGGCCACGACTGCGGTCTCAGTACTTACAAATTTGGCACTGCAACTGTCGCTCCTTCCGGAGGAAAAGCGGCTCCCTGCAAAGGTTAATTCCAAATCAAACCGTACCACCTGACGCCACCTGCCTCCAAGAAACGGGATGAGTGAACAGCCACCATAGGGACGGGGGAGATCCGGTCATCCACGGTACCCATGCCCAACAAACCGACGCCGCAGAGCTCCGTAGTCTCTCGATTGCTTTTTACAACAGCAGTGCTAAACGTAGCCAAAAATCTTTTAACACGCGAAGATGTCAGCTTCACCTTCTGCGCCGAAGACATCACCATATGGGCTAAACAGGGATCCTTCGCGCAGATAGAAGAAGCTCTGCAAACAGGTACAGATTTGGGCGAGGAATTCGCCGAAGAGAGCGGTCTTCAATTGTCCCCAGAGAAAATTGAACTTATCAGGCTATGCAGAAAAAGTTACAAGTCCTCGGGAGAAGTTGAACTCTACCTCCGAGACCAAAAATTAAAAAAAGACAAGATTTAATTTTTGGGTTGCGATTGAGAGAGTATTATACACTTAAGACTCTCAAAGCCACAGTCAACCACATTTCAAGAATTATTAGAAGGGCAACCTGGCAAAGGAAATGAATGAAGGAGGAAGACACACTTCGCCTAGCCGTAAGCGGAATTACCTACGGGCTCCCATATCACGGTATTGAAATCGCTGATAGAAGGGCGCCTAGTCGTAAGCGGAATTACCTACGGGCTTCCCTATAAAGAGATAGGAATCGCTGATAGAAGGGCCATTGACACCATAATAAGGTGACCTAAATATGGCCCTGAACCTCGCAGACAACAAAACAACTCCGAACAACAAGACAGACGGGTAAGGAAATCCTGTTGAGACTGGAGCTATGACTTGCACTAAGGACTGGTGAGAGCTAGTCCCAAATTTCGACACCCGCAAGAGAGAGGATTGACGTAAACCCGATACTAAGACACATGCACCACGAGTGGCAGAACGGGTAGAAGTAAAGCCAGAGTCCAAGCCCCGGCAAAACAACTATTAAAGACCTGGAAGCGGTCGACGTGGACATCGATGCCTATGCCAACCGAGGAAAATGCACGATAGCTTTGGTCGACCACCAGAAGAGGCCAATTATCAGGGCTTTGATCTACGCCAAGTATCCTGCGGAATCGAAATCACCGGCCATAGTTGTCCCTATCAGGACTCAAAGCCATCGTAGGAAGCCATTGCGCGAAGTGATGGGAGTTACGGACTGCCAACAAGCCTGCAGGGACAACCTTCCTGGAGAACCTCGCGGAATTGCGAGCACTATATTAAATACACTTTCCCACTCGCGCAGAAGAACATGGACGACTGAACACGAGGGCCTAGATGGAAATGAGGTAGCGAATGATATGATACCTTACACGCTTCGTAATCCGATGCCCGAAGTAGACTTAAGCAAAAACGGCATCCTTAGTCTTTTACGTAATCTAGACATAAAAAAGTCATCAGGTCCGGACAAAATATCTAATGTTTTCCTTAACAGATACGCAATCTGGGTAGCAGAGTACTTATATGTAATATATAAAACATCGTTAGAATTCTGTGTGATACCAGATGACTGGCGCCTTGCAAGGATAGTTCCGATTCACAAATCTGGATCACCTCTAGAACTAAATAATTACAGACCAGTTTCCTTAACATCCGCAACTTGTAAACTGCTAGAACATATTTTATTTAAAGCGATTATAACACATTTAGAGAATAACCATTTACTTCATGCAAATCAACATGGATTTAGGGCTGGTTTATCCACAATAACACAGTTAGCTGAGATAACGGATGATTTTATGAATGAGCTGAATAAGAGGGGTCAAATCGATGCAGTGTTTCTGGACTTTTCCAAAGCGTTCGATGTAGTTCCGCATGCCGATTTAGTAACTAAACTGCTCTCAATGGGCATTGAACGCAATATCATCCGTTGGATAGAATCTTATTTGTCCTCAAGAAAACAATACGTTGCTGTTAAAGACTGCGTTTCTAGTACACTGAAAGTGCACTCAGGGGTGCCACAGGGGTCAGTCCTCGGTCCCTTGTTGTTCTTAGTTTATATCAATGACATCTATTTAACTGTTCAATCACCTGTGAAGATCCGGTTGTTTGCGGACGATTGTGTTATTTATACTAATGTAAATCATCACTCCGACCAAGTAAGACTTAATGACGCGTTGCACTCAATTAGCGTATGGTGTGAAACATGGGGACTGAAGCTAAACACTTTGAAGACGGCAGCTATTACATTTACCAACAAGAAAGAACCCTTAGATTTTGCTTATATTATTAATAATTCTTATATTCATAAAACCCAGCGAGTGAAGTATTTAGGTGTTACACTCACAAGCAATTTAAGTTGGGAACCCCATATAGAAAACGTTTGCAGCAACGCTCTAAAAAAGCTGGCATTTTTGAAACGGAAATTGCGCCGTACTTCATCAATCGTTAAGTTAACAGCATACAAAGCTCTTGTCAGACCAAAATTAGAATATGCGGATTTAATCTGGAGCCCTCATCAAAAATATTTAATCAAGAAAATAGAAAGAGTGCAAAATTTAGCTTTGCGGTTTATATACTACACATACTCGCGTTTTTCAAGCGTGTCCGTTCTTCGCGACAGGGCGAAATTGAAAAAACTAGTTCATCGCAGAATTGTATCTCGCATCAAATTTTTATATCAGCTGTACCATGGTCACTACAAAATAGCGCGTGAATGTTATTTACCCGAGCCCCCCATGCGCTCTGCTCGTACAAACCACAACAAAACAATTAAGCAACCATTAAGTAACCTTAACATCCATCAATATTCTCTTTTTCCCCATGCAATTTCACTATGGAATAAATTACCCGAAGAAGTAGTTAACGCTAATTCAATAGAATCGTTCGTTCAGCTTTCAAATAACCTTTTCTTTGACCTCTAAAATTGCCGCAATGAGAGCAGTTTCTTTTGCGTCACGCTTTTTCATTGTTATTTTGTTTACGTATTGCACTGTTGTACGTTCATGTTTATTTCTGTTACGTATAGTGTTACAATGATGTATGTACATGTTTATTGTGTTCTTAATTGCTAATTGGCAATGGTAATTTACGTTGTTGTATGTACCCACTCCTGCTTGGGCCCGAATAGGGCCTGCAGTATTTGTAAATAAAAAGATATAGCCCGAGCTCTAACAAACTGGGCAGATCCACATATCTACACCAAGCCCCTCCTAGGACCGTACGGCGACAGGCTAGAACACTTTGTGCTAAAAAAAGACATTTCTCAGTACCACACAAACAAATATCTTCATCGGAAGCCATACACTGAAGAAAAAAATCAGACACAGTTCCTAATTTTCTAAGTTTAAAATGATTAGTCCCCCCAAAATACGCTAGTTATTGTACTTGGTGCGAAGCAAGGCTGACGGAGGTCTCCCGCTCCTAATGTGTAGTAGAAGGCAGACGGCCTGATTCTGCTAGCTTCTGACCTCCCAACTGTACACCCAGTCGTACAGTTTATATTGTTGATGTCTCGCCTGACGACAATGTTGTAGATAAATGCGGCAATTAAATGTGTGCAATCTAAAAACGGAGAGCCTCATTTCCGCACTGCCACGTGTCGCTGAGTCACGAATTTCGCGGCATAATCACCAACAGCACCAACAGCCAGAGGAGGCAAGAGGAAAACGAACCGGTCCCATCTAAAAATTTACGCACACCAGCATGAAAATTGCTATGGCACAAAATTTCATTACTTCTAATCTTCGTTTTCTAAAATTTTCTTCTAAATATCCTTATTTTATATTTTCAATCTCTATATTTTCCTAAACCATCTCCACCTCTTCCCCCCCCCCCCCCCCTCGAAAAAGCATTTTTGGAGGCTGTGAAAAATTGTTGGTTTTCAATGAAGCGTTTTGTTTCTCTTTCATCGAATTTGACAACGGTAGCGAAGAAAAAATGGAGATTGGGAATAGTAAGAATTTTTTTTCTTACGGTTGAGATCTAAAGCTACGGTTAAGAAGAGAGAAAACTAAATTCCGACTCCCCTGCCTGCCCTCTTGCAGGTTTTGCACCCACCGCTTGAGATCAAAAGACACCAGTTCAGCATTAGGTGGAGTATAGAGCAGTCACATCTGGAACTGGTCCTAGGCAGTAAAAACTAAGAGAGAACTAAGCAGTTAAAAGTAATCAAAAATACTGTCACTCGGTCTCTAGCGGGAATTCATTGCCTTCAGTACCTGTAAGGCATTCGGCGCTGTCGCAAGCTTCACCGGATAAGAAATACTTCTACCTATAGGAGGCCATGAATAAATTGTACGCTTTACGTGGCCATATGCTATGCAGTGGATGCTTACAGCGACATGCTCTATATGTTATTCAGGCCTCCCAGTAGAAAAAAACACGTCAAAATGATTTTTCTGTACTTTTGCATATTTTTTGGTAGCACTCTTGTATCTTTCTGTAGTATGTTATATAGTGCTGTTGCTACTACAAAAAATCTGTTGTGACGGCCAAAAATTGTGTCGTATTTTTCGACAGGGGATGAGCTTTAACACGAGCCGCAATCCAATGAGCTTACTGTTATGAATGTGAGGTGTGCAACCGCCGGCTGACAAAAATGTGCGAAAGCAGGAAGGTGAAAATTTTGGTCTACCTGTACTAGACGGCAGAAGAACAGTCGCAGTCAAAGAAGCGCGCGACGCAACGCACACTCACCGCCTCGATGTTGATGACACTCCAGTTCAGTTGGGCGACGTACAGCAGGGCCTGTTTCCGATGGAGACGGCCAATGGGGGTGTCCTCTTCGTCGTCATCCACCAGGGCAGCGTAGCCCCGGTTGGACAGCGTGTTCATCACCTCATCGACATCGCGGAACTGAGGCCTGTCGGAGCGGGCCGGCACGTGCCAGTACGAGAGCTGCGCCTCCGCAAGGCGCAGCAGGACCACCACGGCAGTGATCAGAGTCGGACGCATTGCTCACTTTCTGAAAGAAAATAAAGGCAGAAGCGGATCTTTGACTTTTCTTCCTCTCTTGATGGCAGAAGAGGAGACCCACACAGGAGACCCAATGCGAAGTAGAGTAACTGGGCCTCCCGTTGGAATTGGTTGGACCAGATAGACTAACCTCCCTGTTTGTTCTGCGCGAACAGCTCTTTGGGGGCACAGCTACTTGTATTTAAATGGATGCATTCGAATACCACCCCGGAGTGTTCCGATTAGTACGCTGGTCACTCCACTATCTCAGTGAGTTTCTGTCACTGTGCTGGACGATACAGCGCTGTGTCTCTGTCCGTCGTGTTTATTCTCTGCGTTTTTCGTTACGCGCTGTAAGCTTCATGATGATTATGAAACTCCGCTTGTGCTACGGGGGCCGCCGTAGTGGAGAGCTCCGGATTAATTTGGACCACCTGGAAATGTTCAACGTGTACTGACATCGCACAGCGCATGTCCGTTTCTGCATCCCCCCCCCCCCCCCCCCCGTCCAAATGTCGCAGCCTCAGCTGAACGCCAAATACACTGAGCTACAGTGGTGGGTCTGTGAAAGGTGACCGCCGGTGAAATTTCCTTCCGAAGGAAATTTGTTAAAGCCTTAGCTGTTAAAGCGAAGGTTACTGTCGTTGTTGACCTCAGGAAATAGTGCGCTTCTAGTTATGATCGCAGTAGTAGTAGTAGTAGTAGTAGTATAGTAGTAGTAGTAATGGTAGTAGTAGTAGTAGTAGTAGCAGTAGTAGTAGTAGTAGTAGTAGTAGTAGTAGTAGTAGTAGTAGTAGTAGTATGGCCAAAAAGCGTTCGTGCGGCAGAGTGTGACCTCGGGCAGCGGGACATGGATCCCGCTTGGGTTGCATCGTTATGTGCGTGTTCGTTATCGCATGCCAGCTAGCGCTCGTTTTTCGTGTCACCCGTTGTTCAATGGCTATTGAATTTTTACTGCAGCATCATGGCTTTCGGCAGAAAGGAATTAACTGAAGACACAAGGGGAATCCCGAAATAAGCCAAGTAACGTCTGACGAAGCCCCGATGTTAGGGCCAGTTGGTGTTGATGCATAATATAAGAATTTCGCAGCACGAACATGACGGGGACTAGGATAGTGAGCCAGCACGACAGGACGAGAGCTGCACTTGCTTGCAGAGAAAATCTTCTGTTATGTAACGTTCGACGGCGGCGTCCCCACCCCAACAACTTTCGGAAAATCTCACTGCTGCTCGGAGAGGCAACCAGATGCAAAACACCGACGACCTTCTCACGCCGTTTGTTCATATATCGGAAGATTCAACTATAACAATCAATATATCCTCAGATTGTCCCTCGGCGGGCTTGAGTTTTTTTGCTATTAACGTTTTTGCTGTCGTCAAAAGCGTTCCCAGTTGGTTTTCTATGGCGGTCTTAACTACTCGATGCGAGCAATGGACAAACTTTAAAAGAAAGGTTTTGCTGCAGATTGGAACAATGCGCCATTACCTTCAACATTTCTGCAACAGTACCTTACAATACTCTACAGTAAGTAATTTCCAAGGATCCTGGATTTGAGTTTTTTGCTTATTTTGCCTAACTTTCCTTCACTTTATGTACTGGAGCACGGAACAAAAAGACATGTGTGCTGTTTTCTTTTTGTGGTGTGATTTGAATTCAATCTCCTCAGTGGTCAACAGAGCTGTGTCTCCTGTTCAAGAAAAACGGCGCTCACCCAGCCGCGGTTCATTGCACTCATATTAGCTAGAGCTTTATTGGTCCTTGAAAGAAACACTGAGGACACCTCCGTGCCATTTTTGATTTCAATAAAAATCGACTGTATGCGTCTTTCTTGCTACACTGACTTATGTTAAGCCCGATGCATTCATTTCTGAGTAAAGTAGAACATCTTTTCCCTACTGCTCGAATCAAACTCGCTACGTCAAGGCAGTGCGTGAATGACCTCCGTGATCACCATGTCAAAGTGAACCATTTTGTAGCCTGGTCTCAGCGATCTGAGCAAAAGCCCTTTCTTGACGCCACCGTGGTTTGCTTGCAAAATAAGTTGGTAGTGGCGACACCTGTTTCTCGTCTTTCCTAGCTTATAAAAGCTCCGTTTTCAGTGAAGATCGCCTCCCTGTCGTTAAAGCACGGCGATCTATCGAAAAAGGCCAACTTCAATTTGTTCTCGGCGGTCCTTTAAGAAGGAGCTGCCTAAAATAACGCATATCCAGAAAAAGTGAATACAGTTACATATAATAACCAATGTTTAGCTTCAGCCTAGTGTATTTTGAAATTCCGACAGGTTCTCTGTATTTTGCTTTTAGGCCGAGCGATGTAGGAACAATCTCTCCGCTTATTCCCCGGTGTGAGAGTGACAAAGACAGCTTTACTAGGCAGTGATAGGATCGCATGGATAGCAATCTCATGTACCAGCTGACGAGCGCTGGAGTAACAACTGCACCCTGCGTCATGTGTGGCCCGCTACAAAAACCTAAACCTAGACTGAAGGAAGTTGCAACCACGGCTTTTCGATGACCAGCTCGCTGTAACTCGTTGTCTCCCGCATGTCTGGCGCATACAGAAATCCGCTGAGTCTTACCTGAGCTGCCCGAGGTGTTCGACCCGACCCCTCCGGTCTCGAAAAATGCTCTACGCCGGTTGCATCCCTGTTCGTGCACTGCGGTACGAAGCTATGCGGGCGCCGGGAGACGTGAGGGCGCTTCTATGTCAGCGGCGAAGAAAGCTCTCCTTTCTCCCTTCCTCGGTGAAGTTCTCCATTTGTCCACGTTGACGGCAACTCCGGGTTCCTGCAACTACGGGAACGAAACAAAAGAAAGCAGACAATGGGAAAGACGAAGTAAAAGTTGCCAGTCCTCGAACCTACACGTAGCGGTCATCGGGCTGCGTGAGAGCATAGTGAAGTGGCTGATGGCCCGTCAGGAAATTTAATGCGGGCTTGTCGCTCTCAATTGTGAAAAACTCTCAGGTCACAAACATATGGGATGTGGGGTTACCCTTTCGAAAAAGACTTCCATCCTTTACTACGAAGTGCACACTGAAATACTGTCTGATTTCGCAATGACTGCTTTTTTTCCAGGTATAAATAAACTCCACAAAATAAATTTTATAGGTCTTCTTCAGTTTCAAACGTTTACTGTGTTTTATGTGGACACGTGTCCCAATTCACCGTCAGGCTATCAGCAGCGCAGCAATCAGCGGCTGGCTGCTCAAGAGATGAATTCATGCGTTGTTATGATCACCGTAGCAGTACATAGTAACGTACATTGGAGTCGGCACTCTTAAGCACTGCATACAGCCTGCATAATGCAAAGTCATTAGGACCTGATACTACACCGACTGGAGACAACAGAAACTTCTTGTTAGCGTGATAGATGGTGATTGATAAGGCACCGATCCATTGCACGATAGAGACTTCATTGCTGTCAGGAAGACAGAACATGGGATAAGAGCTGCACACAGAGACCTATGGTGATCTTTGTAGCATGCTTGCAATAAAGCGTACAGTACACAATAAAAAGCGCTGACACCTTAAGCAGAAGTTCTTCGAGTAATTAAATTTCGCGCGAAATGTTCTCTTCTAGTGTACACTTTCGTCGAAAACTTCATGTACAAAAAGTTCACCGCTATATGGATATTTCGTGCGTGGTGTATGTCTGGATTGCGGTGAACTTTCTCCCTGATTAAAGGTGTCAGTGCTCGTTAAAAACTCCAGGTGGTCGAAATTTCTGGAGGTCTTCACTGCTGCGTCCCTCATAGCCTGAGTTACCTTAGGACGTTAAACCCCCCATAAACCCATAAACCCATAAACCCATAAACATTCTCCGACGTACGGTTGTCGACTAATAGCATACGCATTGAAATGACCGCTTCTTTTACAGTGCTGTGTGCGAGGCAAGGCGTTTCGGCCTTTCGACTTTTCAATTGAATTTCAAACTGATGGAACTAAAGACTGCCAAAATACCAAGGTACGCAGTTGAGTGGTCGCGGTTAGTGTGCGATGCCATCCGACCAAAGCAGACTGTTTCAGCACTTTCTTGAAGTTAAGAGCAGATGAAAAAAATGCAGTTTGAGGACGTTAGACCCGAAATGAAGCATGCATCCTCTTTGACCTGGCTGAGCCTCACTGACATGAGGCAAGAATGACCCCACAGTTGCAAACAACACAATTTACTCGAATGGCGAGTCGTAGCAAGGCAATGCGCCACTGACAACAGGAGGGAGTAACAAAGGTTGTTGTACTAACAGAAGGCACTACAGGGGGAAAAGACGTGTATCAAGGGTACAAAAACACGGCTTAGAAGCCGAAGTAAGAAAAGAAGGGTAATTGTGGCAAGGAGACAACCGTTCATTTTGTGAACTGAGGTATTGAAAGTAGTAAAGGACTACGTACGAGGATGCTGAATTAGGTGAGTTGGAGTGGATGCAAGCTTGGGAAATTCAGCTTGAAACAAGACGAAGACGAAAAGCAAGATCACAGGCAGAAGTAAGGAGCTACGCCTATCTAGACCAGGTAGTGGATGAGGATTCGAACCTTACGGGGATATGACTAGGGGAATAATAAGGGGGTGCTATTAATTTGGCGCTCACCTGTATCATTCAAGAGAACAACATGGATCGGTTATAACTTGCCAGTACTTATATAAAGTGCTTAGACGTGAAGGTTAACCAAAAGCCTTATAATTAAGTTTATAATTAAGGCTTTTGGGGACAGCATAGAGAGCTATCGAAAAGATAATTACACGGCTAGCACTAAGAGGAAGAAACAAGTGTGGATTATGGAACAAGGTTTCTCTAATGATATGTTAGCGAAAATAAAGAGGAGAAATCGGACAAGAGGGAGGGGGGGGAGAATGTCATCAACGTAATGTAATACATGTAACGAACAAATTCCAAGGGAATTGAGGAATAGGCCGAGCACTGCATAGATTTGAACATGCCGATAAATTAGGAAGTTTACTGCCATAACGAGGCCGCGACTGGCGCATGACGTGGTAAATCGGACGAGTGTGAGGCCTTTGTCTTGCAGTGGACGTGAGCGGTGTTGATGATGGTGGTGGCAACGACTAGGGACAGAAATCACCGGCACTTTGACGTTCACATTAACGCAGATGGCTCACAGCGCTCGAATAAATTGTTAACAGCTCAGAACTGCCGCCACAAAGAACTATGGCAAGGCGGCAACGCACGTTTGTATGTTGCATGGTGCCTTTGTTATGTTGCGTTATAGCGCTGTTTCATTCGTCACGCTTTTACTATACTGAACTGAGGAAGCAGTGCAAAGCCGTTGCAAGAGCCCCGTCTTCAACGCAGGCTTGTGTTACTCCAGCAAGGAATAAACTGAACACTACAATCAGTCAGCACTTATTTTTGTTTCGCTTTACGCAGTCGGTTCCGGAAGAAGCGTAGTGGCTGGAGTAAAAAAAAAATGAAGGAAAAAGAACGACAGGCAAGAGTAGGACGGTTAAGCATCACGAACATATATCACATATATGAACAGCGGATATAAGGCCAAAGGAAAGGAAAAGTTGATAAACAGTTGCTAAATGTCGCAAGAGCACGTATTTGCTCGCGCCATTTAATTCATGACGCAGTGAATTTAGGTTGAAAGCATACTGTCGAAATCAGAATAGCAAGTTAAACTGTCAGGGGCCTAAGACAGTTCCCGCCTGATATTCGAATTGCGCGATTTAATTTGTTGGGTCACAGCGGCGAGCCAATCGCATTTGCAGAATTCGAAAAATTGATATGGCTATTACTGAGGGCCGACTCAAAATCTATGATCGCCATCAGGTGCCTATATGTAATAGCTATAAATTTATTATAATTTATTGAAATTTTGTTACCCACTACACTATAGTTAGCACGATGCGCCTGTTTTCTGGTATCCGACAACACCTGTATTAGTATGCCGCGAAAAGCTTCTAATTATCTCAAAAAACCATATTTTAAAAATTCTTGACAGGCTTCCCAGACGCACCTGGTATACAAGCACGCTTCCAGCGCTTTGTCCATTTGTTACACTCAGGCAGGAGGAGTAATTGCAGACCGCTTCTTCACAAGTCCACATGCATTACATGCATTGAAGCGTACGGTATTTTGCCTGCAAAGCAAAAATACTTTGTTGTCCCAAAAATCTTGTCCTTACCGAATTTCGTTATGGTGGTGCTCGGCTGCAGTACATTTGGTAAACAATAGTTCGACAACCGAAGTCTGCGCCTGGTCGTTAGAGAGCCACGATGTGGCCGAACGCCTCTTTCGACGCCTCTTTATTGCTGTCTACGTTGCGGCTGTGCACAATCGTACGGGTAACCCACGCGAAGCATACAAAACGCGCTTCACCACAATAGCTTGTCTTGTGGAAAATGTGCCATTCAGTAAACACTTGCGCAGAAAACAGACGCGAGAGCCTGCAAATGGTATGGAACAATCAGCACAATTAAGCCCACGCGTGTAGATAAAAAACACTGGAAGATGCAAGCATTTGTCTAAAATTCGGTTATATTTCCACGTTGTCAGATAATATAAACGTGAGTAGTCGTCATTCTTATAAAACCAGCTAAAGCTCGTTTCCATGAACAGGCCTTTAGTCTGAGCAAAGCTGCTTATCTCATTTCGATAAACCTTTTCCCCAAGTGAAGTGATTCGGGAAGTAGGAACTTCGCTTCGTATCAACAATTCATTTTACTTCTGCACTTTCTGGAGGGAAAGTCGAGTCGGGCTCATTTTATTCAAATGTTTCAGGTGTGGCACTCGATTTGTTAAAAAAAGTGTGCTCCTTTGGTGCACAAAATATAATACTTTGACAAAATATTAAGACGAAAGCCTTTAATGGCTCATCTACGCGGCCACGAGCCTGTCCGTCCGATGTCACGCTCTTCACGAACTCGATAAGGAAAATAAATCTATGTGCACAATGGGATTCCAACCGCCATCTTTCCGTTCCGCAACCGAGCGTGCTAAAGACCACGCTACCTCCTGCCAGCGCATATGTAGTTCTCCTTGTCGAGGACGCTGGAGAGTGTTTGCGGAAAGGCGTCGAATCAGACGGATGCTTCCCAAACGCCCTCCAGTGTCTCCAGCATTTAAGGTTCACAAACAATTCTGCATTTAATCAACATCTTAACCACACATCAGTGACACAAGCAGCAACACCGCACTAAAGGCTTTCGCCTCACCTCACTTTAGGTCAACAAAGTGCCCCCCTGAATTTTTCTTAAAAAAGAAATGTCCTAGTCTATTGGGTGACTTTAAAGGTTGAGGGAGGGGCGCACCAGTATAAACGTTTCTAGGAGATCAGGTGTTTGGCGCATCCATCGAATTTTCTTTTCTGCTCTATCTGAGAAAATTGAGAAATAACGTGAATTCAGATGCGAATAATGTTCGTTATGTTTTTAATACCACTTTGCATACGCCGCCAGGCGATTTCCTTACAACTGCACAATTAGACATGGGCGTTTTTCGTGTAATTATTCTTTTTTTACCTGGAAAGATGCCATCATACAGGCAGGGAGATTAATTTCTCTTAGTGCCGCTTCACCCTGCGAGCTTTTGCATTATAGTGCAATAAGTCACGAAGATAATGGTATATTCTTGAAATTCCCAGATCAGCAACAATTTAACGTTATTTGTGTGAATATTAACTACCAACAAACGAAAAGCGATTGGCTTCGTATTTTATCCCACAATATTTTTCGAATTTGTGTACATATAAACAAAAAAATTGTAGTGGCCCATGAAACACCTGATTTTGCATAACTTATTATATTAGACCGCAAGCTTTTCTAAATGCTCAACCAACGAAAAAAACATTATTCTCGCTAGCAATGGTGTGAACTAATATTTTGCCCGTAAACCAAATAGCATAAAAATTTTCAGAGGATTTAGTCGAGCGCCACATCTGGAAGGCTTTAGAAGGAAATATCCATGAGCTTAAAGGCCCTTTCATTCCTTTGCAGGATGACGGATGCCACCGTCACTCCTCGCTTCCGCTTCAGAAGTTCTAGCATATAACTTCGTTGAGTCACCACTAACCCCCACGTTCACGTGCTGGTTAATGCTAGCTTTATACAGGTGGGAGGGGAAGTGATGTGTAGCAGCGTCCGTGCTGATGCCATCAGGTTGCTTTAGACAGTTGTTATTTGTCATCCCGGCGTCCACTTCACGGAAGGAAGTATAGGGTGGCGCCACCTACGACCTTGGCCGCCAACCATTTCCGAAGCCGCTCATTGTTTTGTTTCTCTGCATTCTTTAATTTTTAGCAGCTCTGGGGAGCTCGGCTGAATCTCACAAGTGTCTAGCCTCTGTATATCGGCCTACTCAAAGTTCAAGGTTTTGATTCACGGGCCCTATTAGGAGAGATCTGGTGCGTGGTATGGGCGGGGTAATGCTGCTTTGGAACCAGCCTCGCATTATAAGCAACAGAGGGCGACGTAAAATCAGGCGGTTTTGAAGCGAAAAGCTTCACTACGCTAGTCAACACCGCGCTTCGCGCGAGCCGGCGTATGTCGGAGCACGAGTGACATCACGTACGGCGCAGGTGGCTGCCGCCAACTCTTTCTATCTCTCTCTCTCTCTCTCTCGCTCCCTAGTCACAACTGCGCATGCGCAACTAGTGGCACCGAGCCACAGGTGTTCCGCCGCTGCGCAGCGCCGCGCCTTTCCTCAAAATGCAACTTTCAATTTTCAGTTTTCTCTTTCTTCTTTCCCTCCCTCCTTTATCCCTTCTTTTACGGCTCGGTTCGGGTGTCCACCGAGATATGTGAGACGGTTACTGTGCCATTTGCTTTCCTCAAAAACCTAACAAAACAAGTGAGCCGACGGCGTTCATAGAGTTCATTGACGTTGACAACTTTGCAAAGGCCGTTCATTTTCACGAAAGGAAAGGCGCTCAACCGGCTCCGTGGGTCAGTGGAGACCTCAATCTCGCGTTCGCTTTGTATATCCTGGATTAGCTGAGCTAATGCATGTTAATTTTTTTCAATGAAGTGGTCATTTCGGTGTAACTGACTGCGCTGTCCTGTCTTAATGTGTACAGAAATCCTCTGATAAAACCGGCTGAAAGAGCGAGCTTGTCATCAGTTTAGTGTTGTGTGTCAACGCGAATGTGGAACAGCGCGTTTTTTTTGTTTCCTACATTTTTGTTTGGCCACATGGTGGAAGGAAAGAATTTAGGAGAGGCCGTAACATTGCATTTTCGGAAGGCGGACTTGAGGCCTTGCCTCGCAAGGTTCGCCGCCATCTCAGCGCGTTTGCGCATGCGCATCAGACTGCAGCAGACGACGCCGCTGCGCCCAACGCTGCTACTGGTTGCCAGTATTTCTTGCGGGAACACATGATTTGCGGCGAACTTTTTAGCGTGCAGCTGGAAAGCGAGGGCCTCTTCTAAGCTTTCCTTCCTCCATGTTTGGCCGACTACATGTAGCTGCAATCCGCCTGCTGCACACGGCCGCTCTGCACATGTGCACCCTTTCTCCTCCAGCGGATTTGGTTGAAAACAAACCGCCAGCTCACACTGCGCTTGCGAAGCTTATATTAGTGACAGACGCATGCGACAGATGGTGGCAGCTGTCAAGAAAGAACTTACACGGCACACGCACACACGCACACACACACGCGCACACACACGCACACACGCGCAGACACACGCACGCACGCACACACACATGCACAGACACGCACGCACGCACACTTGCCACCTCGGAAGCCCACTTCGCGCCTGCGTCTTCCACATCGGTTTGTTTTGTTTCCAACCAATAGTGGACGAATTTTCGCCGCACACCAGAAGGCGCCAAATCTTGTGAAAAAGGCGGAACCTACTCAGCGCTTGGTTAAGGACCTAAAAATTTCTTTAAGGGGACTGGAGTTCACCAGTAGTCAACACTCCAGTGATCTTAGAAGGCAGCGCGTGCGGGTGATTTAAATTTATTATGTAAGCATTACATAGAAGCAAGATGCTATAGCGGAGGAACTGCGTCGAGAGTAGTTTTAACAGTGCGCACTTACTGGCGTTACATGCATCACGGTCGGCGAATGTTTCTTGAAACCCGTAGGAAAGGCGGCCAGCTTGCTTAAATTCATTTTGGTCTAGTGCTCTGTGATTGATTGCAAAACATTTTATTCGCCGGAAAGAGCTCGGTAAGAGGTCGCGTTAAGTGGTCGAGAGTACACAGCCCTCGACGACTTTTTTAGCCCATCCCACCGCCAGAACTTGCGTTCTGGGGTCAGAGCTAGCCAGCACGGCCTACCACCGCTCGAGAGAGGAGCAGTAACTGGACCACCCGGAGGGGGCTCTATTTTACAATCCCACAGTGTGTGATCGTAGTTGGCTCGTTCGCCACAGTGTTTACAGTTCGGGTTGTATAGATCTGGATAAATGTGCGCGAGGAGTGATGGGGTGCGTATCGATTTCTTTTGTAGACGACGCCACGTAACCTCTTGTTCTTTAGGCAGGCTTTTGTCCGGAGGGGGGACAGTTCTCCTCTCTAGTTTTAAAATGATTGGTTAGATCATGATATGTGATCATGGAGTCCTTCGTGCAATTTACGGAGCCAGACTCATCCACTGCCCGGTCGACTGCCTCGTTCCCCGGATTCCCCGAATGGGCTGTGAACGAAATCAGTTGGGAGTAATTTGGGTGGTGTTAAGGATTCTAAGGGAGGTGTTTGTAGTTCGCCGTTTTGCGAAATTATTGGTAGCCATTTTGAGTCGCTGGGAATGATGCTTTCTTGAATATGCGCTAGGGCGAGGGCTATAGCCGCCTCTTATGCCGTTTCAGAGGATTTCGTTTTGATTGTTGCCGAGACGGTGTGGTCACCATTCTCGTTCACAGCTACAATTGCAAAGGCATTCGTATGTTTGTATTCTGCCACATCTACATAAATTGTTCCAGCGCACTGTCCGTATTTATTATGTAAGGCTTTGGCTCGTGCTTGTCTTCTACCCGCATGGTGTATGGGGTGCATGTTTTTGGGAAGTGGTTTGGTTAGTAGGGCCGTCCTATAGTCGCGGGGCAGGTCTACTTTAGCGTCTTTATTCGTAGGTTGAAAGTTAATTTCAAGCCTGGTAAGAATACTCCTGCCAGTTCTGGAATTGGCGAATCTCGCCGTTTGAGCCATTAAATGTGCTTCTTTCGTTTCATTGTAGGTGTTGTGCATTCCTAACAGCATAAGCCTTTCGGTAGAGGTATTTAGTGGGAGTCCTAAGGCAGCTTTGTAGGCCTGCCGTATCATGCTATCCAATTTGTCCTTTTCTGCTTTCGGAAATTTGAGATAAAGGGTGGCATAGAGTATCCTGCATAGCGCGAAGGCCTGCACTAGTCGGCATAAATATCTTTCCCTCACCCCTTGTCTTCAATTAGAGATGCGGCGGATTAATCGCGCCGTCGCTTCTACCGTGCATTTTAGCTTACTGAGTGTGTCATTATTCTTTTCATTTGTTTGTAAATACAACTCCGGTATTCTCATGCTTTGTGCCCCTTTGAAGTATCGTCCATTGACATATACGTTTATTTGCGGGGGGGGGGGGGGGGGGGGAGTTGCAGTTCTCTAACTTTTTGTTTATGGCGTATCACGAAGAGTTCCTGCAGATTTTTGCTCTGAACAAGTGAGGCCGGATTCCCATTCGCATAACGATTTTGCGATCATCGGTCGGTAAGTGCGGTAGAAGGGCTTTCTTGCTGAGTGCAAGTAGCTTTTTCCCGTTCTTTCGCGATGGAAAATTCGAGTTCGACTTGCCTTGGCCGTGCCGCTGTGCAGGCTCGTCGTCAGTCGATGAGGGCCCTTCATTCGTCAGGCCTCGTTGTCGGTTGTGGTTTTGAAGAACAGCTTCCCATTTTTCGTCCGCGAGCTCCGACGGTGATATTTTCTTGCCTTCCACGGCGTATTCCATCATTGCGGGTCCCTGGGCGCTCAGTTCCCGGCGGAGAGGATACGAGTTGGGTCTAGCTCAATGGCTAGGCCGGCAGTCGGCCGGCAATGTGACTAGGTTTCCGTAGGTTGGCAAAATCCGGTTTCAGCAGGCACAGGACGATGGTCGGGATGTCTTCCAAAAGTTTCGAGCCCGCAGGCTGACTCTTTCCCCCGAAAGTGGCTTAGAGGCGGGAGCCCATACGACACACGTCAGCACAGCTCCGGTTGATATCCGCTGGAGGTCTAAACAAGGAAATCGCCCGTCGTCCATTCGTCATTTTCGATCCGCCTCACCATACGCAGTTTAGGTTTCGTTCTAAATTAGGAAAGTGTATCTCGAGGCGATGATGGCGATCCATATTAACGGTCAAGCCGACGCTCGGCACTAAAATTTTGTAAAACCAGTGTTTTTTATTCTTTAGTTAATAAGCTGTGACCTATGGAGACACGCGTTTCCATCCGCTGTGCGTTTCTTGTTTACGGCTCTTTAATGGCCCTTATTTTTAGAACTCTTGAGGGCTACAGTTCTCGAAGAACACTTTGGGGGCACATAACGCACTTTAAACTGGATCGGTGAGCTTTAGAGATCCCCACTGCTGCGACTTTGGGGTTTCTGTGTCTCGTTTCTTGTTCTAACCTCATTTTCCCATCATTTTTCTCACTTCTCTTCTTTCTCTTTCTTGTCCTTTCCGTCTTCTTTCTTCGATGGGCTGGTTGTGATGACCTCACAAGGTTACGTGACACCTCTCTACCAATGATTATTCAATTCCCACCTGCCACGGTAGGCAGGCTGCTCAGAATGGTGGGTTATGAGGGTATCACAACGGTCACGTTGGGATGTCATGGACAACAGGTTACGTTCTGACGATGACATTACAGCGTAACGTGACCTCTCGCGACCAATCAGCGAATTTCGAGACACATGCCACCTTTTCTGCGGAACATGGTGCCTAATGCTATTACATTAATATTAAAGTCTCAGGATGCAAGCTAGTGGCAGGAGGAAAAAGGAAAAGAAAACCTTCGCAAAAATGGGAGAGGACACTTAAGCTCCGCCTTAAGGATATGACGCGATAGCGTAGTAGGTTATACTTTCCACTCTGAGCGGTTTGATGACTTTGAAAGCATTTTTTTTTCAAATGATTCAATCAATTAGTTCATCAATTACACATCAGAAATTTTCTTAATTAGCATACTAAAGTACTGGCTTTTCATTCTGATAACTTTGACTCTTTTGAACAACCCTTTTTTCAATTTAACAATTTTTCATTTCTTTAAATAATAAATTAACTACAATGATTTAATTTACTCATCGTCGCCTATCACACAGCCGCCAATCGTCAATCACTACAACCACAAATTACCATGATACGATTTTTTTACGCAGCCCCTGATTATTTCCGACACGCGGTGCTGACTACTGCTACGCCGACGGCTTCTCGAACGAACGAGCTGTGTACGCTATCGTGTAATATCGTCGGCTTTCCATTTATGTCTTTCCTGTTGTACTTTCCGAGCGAAAGCTCTACTTTACGACCAAAGCTGCAAAAGCCGGGCCATCGCTGAAGCCTTGACCTTGATCTTGAATAAAAAAATAAATATTACCATGGCTGGGTTTCGAACCCGCGGCGGCGCCAACAGGCGTGCCGCTAGCCACTGCAAGAGAGCATTATGCTGTTACCGCTGCCGATCACACCTCGTGTTGTTGTTGTTGCCTCTAAAACGGCGGCACATACTGACAGTTAACTTCCTTGGTAGTCGTCTTTTGGCTCTCACCCGCCGTGCTCGCCTCTCTGGGGCGCCGGTGCTCATGAGAGGGTCCGGCGGTCTGTTGGGCTGTGCCTGCTAACACCTTGGAGGCAAGCTGGGACTAGCAGATTTACTTCGTTTATTGCATCTCGATCGTCTCTCCACGGTTCCCTTAAAACACATTATTAAATACTGTTCCAAAACAAGCACACAAATGACACATATGCCCACGCCCTGGGGCGGAGCGCTAAGTCCCCCGCTTCTGTTTTTCCCGTCATCCTTGGAGCGGGCCACCAGTCCCTATGCCATGTACTCCCTCGGCGGTTACTACGTCGCCGCAAATTTAGCGAGTCACGTGGTCGGATGCACGTGCACTGGCGAGCTGAGCGTGAGTTCTGGGCTCCAGGAATTCCGAGTCGTCGCCACAACACATCTTTCACCGCCGCAGGTGGTCCGAAGCGTTGCCCTCAGCGTGCGGCTCGTCACAGTGGCGTCCGTAACCGCGGAGTCGCGGGCTGGTCCGGCCGCAGAAAACCGCTGTGTAATGTCTCTCCCGAATAATCCCATAATAGACGAAGAAAGACCCACAGGATGAGTCGGGCTTCTCGTTCCCACGGGGTCGCTCAAGGTCGTTAGTTCGTCGATTGGAGACGGTGCGTCGAGGAGCGCAACACCCACGATGGGGGATTGGCCAGGGTTTGGTGCAGAAAATTGCAACACACTCTCGCGCTTTGCATTGCACATCGTCGTCTTCATCAATTTCCATCTGCGGCGCGAACAGGTCAGATCAGCTTCAGCTTTCACACGTCTACTCGGTTCAACTATGTTGAAACCTTACCATTTCTTTCTGTGTTTCCTTTTCATTCTCCAATATCTCTTTCGAACGGTTGGATGGAGAACGCTGTGCTCATAGTGACGACGGTTGCCGGGCTGCCTTCCTTGGTAACCTCCCCTGTGGTCACACTGTACGTAGTAATTCACGTATCGCTGTTAATATTGCCACCGTACGAACCTCTGCAATGGTGCCGTACCACGGCCGAACTTTATTACGTGGCACTTGGCACGCCTTAGGCACTCTAGGGGCTAGACGGTTTGTTGTCTTCCTTGCTCGAGCTGTCTGCTGTCTTGCACGTCCCAGTACGTCTAATTATAAACATGTTATGTCTACGTCAATCATTTGTCGGTCACAATATGTACAACCCCCATCAAAAGTATACAGCCCAAAGGGTTTGCTTGCGAGGCCTTCAGCGTGCCTGGTTATGCATACAAAGCGATTGTAATCTCTCGAACGCTAAATTGTTTGGAGCCCTGAATCTTTCCCCGCTTTGGATTGCTAAATGCTCTAGAAAGCCCCGATAAACAGCATAGAGCGAACCCCTTGGGCTGTATACTTTTGACGGGGACTGTGCGTACGTACAGACAGGTTTTCTGGTGTGCTGCACCCATCTTGTTGTTGTTAGCCTATCAAAAGATGGCACATACTCACACTGGGGGATCGGCCAACAATCGGGTGGCTATTCACCTGAACGCAGTTAACAAAAAGGAAAAGCATGTGGGAACGCAACACCGGTGAATTCTTCGTCATGAACAGAAAAGGGATGAGAGTTTTGATTTCAAAATTATAAGAATAAAGAGAGGGATTAAATAATAATGATTTAGTCAAAATGTAGTAATTGATAGAAAAGAAAAGTTTGGAACTGAAGAAGAGGCTTAGAAGAACAACGTGCACCGCGACGGTTAAGGTGCAGGATTCCCAGTTTGAATTTGTATCTATGCAGGTGTGGGTTGACACCGACTTACCTATGTGACGCATGCGGGGAAGTTGAATCTGTAGACCATTTTCTCCTCTACTGTCCAAAGTTCGCACTTACGAGAACGAGTTTCCTGGAGGTCCCTCTCTCCAGGTTAGGGCTCCCGTTATCTCTGCCAGTGTTATTATCGTTCGGTCCGAGCGCCAAAGGATTTGCATTGGGTTCAATTTGAGGGGTTCTCCATGTTTGCATAATTGCAACTGGTAGGTTGATTTGCTAATTGTTTTAAAATTCTAGGAGGTTTTCTTTTTTCACCAAAATGCTGTCAGTTATTTTACTTTAAATATTATTCTGTCGTTTTTTATTGATACATTTTTCAAAATTCACGCTTGATGCTAAAATTTTGTCGTAATCTCCTATGGAAATTTCCTTGTTTGTGCCACTACACCTTGGCCAATCTCCCCTTGTGGGTATGTGCCATGTTTTAAGAGGAAGAAGACGAAGAAGAAAAACAGCCACTTAGGCCTCTGCATCAGTTGTCAGCCTTGGTGACGCTTGACGTTGCGAAGGCCTATGACAGCGTGGAGCACACAGTCCTCATTAACAAGCTTGCTCAACTACAACCACCGCATTACCTCTACGCCTGGATTTGTGAATTTCTAAAAGATAGATTTTTCTTCTGTACAGACGGATCCTTTTGTTCTAATACCTATGGTCAATCAAGAGGTGTGCCGCAAGGCTCTGTTCTTTCTCCGCTGCTTTTCAACATATTAGTTCGGGACATCCCCATTCATCCTAACGTTACAGTTTATGTATACGCAGATGATATAGCTTTTTTCGCATCAGCAAATGATATTCATGTGCTCTACGGGTATTTGCAGGCATATCTGAATGCTCTTGAAGTCTGGTTGGACCAAATCAATTTATCACTTAATGTCAGCAAATGCGGCGTGCTGGTATTTCCACCCGACGCTCCTATGTACATCTCGCTAGCCTACCGCTCCACTCCAATTCCGCAGGTGGAGTCGGTTAAATACCTAGGTGTTACTTATGACCAAAATTTGGACTGGCGACACCATATTAAGAATAATGTTATTAAAGGGGAACGTGCACTGGGCCGTTTGACCCGAGTTGGCAATAAAAAGTTTGGCATGCGTCGTGACACGCTACTGTTGCTCTATAAGGCTTATATGAGACCGATTCTGGAATTTGGTTGCCCCTTGTTCTCTGGTAGCGCGAACTACAAGCTGCAGCCATTAGCCTTACTGGAAAGACGTGCCCTACGGCTATGCCTCGGGCTCCCAAAATCAGCTTCCAACGCTGTCCTTTATCTGGAAGCGCGTATCCCCAACCTCTATTCCCGCTTCCAACTTCTAACAGTGCGTACTTTCCTCAAGTCTTTTGACCCGGCCCCAGGCGTTAGTGTTCCAATTTTTGTATCCCAACCACACCTTTTTTTGACTAATCACTGGCCACGTTATCAGCTTCCGCAAGTTAGGTTCACGCAGAATCTGTTAGCTCCGCTTCAGGTTGATCTGATCTCCTTGCAACGAGTTGCTGACACGCAGGCTGATCCCGTCTTCTATTACGACTTTATTTTCCCGTCCCATGCGAAGCATATGCCCGCACATACCCTAAGTGGTCTTCTTTCTGAACACCTACAGAATTTTCCACATCATACTGTTCTCTCCACTGATGCCTCCGGCAGCTGTGAGAAGGCGGCGATTGGCATATATTCGCAGGATCTAGATTGGAGCTACTCCGTTCGTATCCCTGATTATACTCCTATATTCTTCGCAGAGTTTTTGGCCATTGGTTTGGCTCTTCTCAAAATTCCCAGACATGTCGCACGGGTTCTTATTCTCACAGACTGCCTTTCAGTTATTGTCTCTCTCCAAAATTCGGAAAAATCTTTCTTGACTCGTTCACTTAGGTTTTTTGTTCCGAGCACAGTGCGCGAGATCCGTTTGGTCTGGGTACCTGGGCATTCAGGCGTCTATTTTAACGAGGTGGCTGATTTATTGGCAAGGTCAGCTCTCAGCGCACCTGTAATATATCCCGTCCCTCACCTCATTCTGTTAGCAGCTTCACGTTTCCAGCGGTTCCAACATATTTCAGCCACTTTGAGTGATCCGTTGCTGAATACCGTGGACTTTCAACACCTAAAGTACCCATGGAATATCCGGTGGTGTAAGTCAAGGCTTTGTGAAGTGTCCATGACGCTCCTGCGATGTAGAATCCCTCACTTAAACTTGTACTTATGCAGGTGCGGGTTCGCTGCGACAAACCTTTGTGTATCATGTGGGCAAGTTGAATCAATCGATCATTTTCTCCTCTCTTGCCGGCGGTTCGCGGTTCAGAGAAAGCAATATCTGGAGGTTCCTCTTTCGAGACTAGGACTGCCTCTGTCTCTTACAGTTCTTCTATCGTTCGGTGCGAGTGCCAAGGGATTCCCGTTAAGCAGTGTATGCGGCTACCTTCACGATTACATAAGTGCAACTAATCGATTATCCTGTTAGCTATACACAAAATTCTTTCGCATGTCCAAAAAGGCTAGATTGATTCTATTCCGGATGACTCATACCTCTTGAATTCATTTTATTTTTCCCAATTTTTTTTATCTTGATTCAGTCTTCTGACGTTTCCTTCCCCGCGCAAATGCTTCATTGGCATTCTACCCTATACCTTGGCCAATCCCCCCACGTGGGTATGTGCCATATTACTTGAGGAGAAGAAGAAGAAGAAGAAGTTGTCAGCCACTCGCCTTTTTGCACGACGGGCTACCCCTGAAAGGCTATTAACAGCCAGCATTTATTCCCGTGAGTAACCTTTTATGACTGCCGCTCCCTCATTAACATTGTCAGCCGGTGTCCACTGCTTAAGAAGTCCTTTTTTTTTTCTGTACAAAGCGATGCTGCTCTAGGGACATTCATTGGGGCATCTGGTTTCACTGGCAGCATTATCTGTATTTACCGAAAACTCCCACCTTATTCCGCTGGCCAAAGAAAATGTTTTCAAGGTGGGCGGATACGTGGAAGGGGGGTAGCCGCTCTCGAGAATGTACGATCTCCAGTGGTCATGCGACTGAAGTTGGCCTGGCAGTAGGTGTGCCTAATTGTGGGCGAGCTTCAATGCTGTTATCCCTTGCTAGCCCTGGATGTTATAGTTAGTCATTGAGGTTTTTTCCGCGGCGTCAAGGCTAAAAACTATCGTCTAAAGCTCTCTCTCTCAAGTCTGAACCCAAGTTTCGAGAATGGCTAGGACAACAGCCTAGCGATGCCAGCGCGCAAACTATGCGTCGTAGCCGTCTATAAGACGCACTTTTGCAGACGACACACACGCGCACTTGATCCCCTCTCACTACAGAAAGGAGCCTACGTGAACATCACCGAAAGGCAAATACGTCGATGGCCAACCGGATATAGCAGTAAGATAGGAGGAATGGAGGATGGTATGCTTCTGTGCGGTTGTGACACCTCACGCTACCAGCACGCTGTGAGCGGTTACTGACCGGATGAATGAGTATGTTCGTACACATGCGTCTCTGTACAGCAATTAAAAAGACAACTGCACATTCGAGAAACCGTGTTGCACATTGTTTCCCGACTCTTACCTCGCTTAAACTTGGCTTTAACGTGAGTTTTTTGCTCGCCAGGCGTTACTCCAAGATAAAGGCTTCTGAATCAAATCTCCAATGCGATGCTATTACGCGAATACTTTAACACGTATCTATATTCGTGAATATTAAATGTGCAACACATCTAACTCTCTCTTTGCTGTCTGCCTTCTTTGCATCCAGTTCGCACAAGCAGGTTTTAAGACTGCAGCCTCGACAGGTGGACTTACGTCATGAATTCAAGCCCCAGAGCTCAAACTTTGATCATGTCTGCTCTCGAAGGTGCACACATCATCACTTGCCCTTCTATTATATTTATATTGGCGTCGATTCACGTATGCAAATGCAAAAGCAACGTCGGTGTTACTGCACGAAAAGAAAAAACTCAAGTCTTCTTTATTCCGCAGTCCGACGAGTGAGCGCGTCAGAAGCGAATGGCCTCGAGTACGTCCAAAGAGCACCTGCAAACTGCGAAGTCGCCAGTCATTTCCTCAACAGAAGAGGTGGTGTCTCGGCCGGTTACAGCAGCGCCGGAGTCCGGTGCTGACGCCGGAAACCCGACGAGTCCCCTGACAGAAGAAAAACCGCGACAGGTCGAAGATGCCCAAGCAGCGAAGACGGTGAGCTACGTCTTGATTCCGAGCATCACTGTAACAAATTCACAGAGTGTGCAAGATGAGTCAGCTGTTCGTTGTAGGACTTCACGACGTGTAGGAGACAGAAAGTCTAAATGTTTCTGGTACGAAATCGTGGCAGGCAGAGCTCGCTGGCGCTTATTAACTCTTGTGAACGCATCTCATACATACATACCCGAATCGCTTGAACAAAATCAATGACACACTGTACACTTAGGTGCTTAAGGGGTTATGATGCCACGTCTGTTGTGACGGAGTTCTTTAAGATCGTCTAACGCTTTAATGATTTGCGAAATATCTGTTTTCTTGCTTTCTGGAGGTCCCGATGCACTATATGCCAGAGCACACAATGCTTTAAGATGTCGATAGCAGTTAGTTTCTTTAAGGAATAACTAAACCGAGGCAGAAATCTAGCAAAAACCACATTGTATTGACACAAACAGATATTGGCGTTGACGGAATGCTTCCTAGACAAAATTCGTTGTTGTCACGACGTGACGTTGATACTTGAAATGCAGAGGGATGGGTGTTCACGTTGAAAGGTAAAAAAAGTTGGAGGAGACGATTAAGCTTCGTTTAAAGCATACCCAACAATTCTGGACAAAAACATTTTTGAACGGGATAGAGTTTATGAGCGCAATTTTTTCATATATTTTAAAATTGCACCATAACAATCAATATATCCGTACATCTCCGGTCGGCAGGCTTGCATTTATTGCTATTTATGATTTTGCTGTTGTCAAAAGCGCTCGCCATTGCTTTTCTATGGAAGTCTTAAATGCTCAATGCGAGCGATGGAAACACAACAAATGAAAGACTATGTTACATATTAGAAGAATGGACCATTACTTTAATATTTCTAAACCACTACCTTACGGTCCTCCAAAATTCAAAATTTTTGTCCAGGAATGTTGGACATGGGTATGGCGCGATAGCGTAATGGGTGAATACCCACACATGCAGAAGGTCATCCTTTACTTTACATTCATAGATCCCTGCGAGCCCTCATACTCCTCCTGGCGCAGTGGCGCAGCGGTTAAGCGATGCGCCACTGCCCTGCGATGGCCCTTGTGCGACCTAGGTTGCTCTTCCCTAGTGACCAATCACTAATTTAACTGTCACCTGCCACGGTGGGTAGTTTGCTTTGTGTCCACTTGTCTGGTTTTGATGACGCCGCAACGTCACGTGACCTAAGTGGCCCACATGCCTCCTATATAGTGCCTTCTGGGCACCACCTGCCAGAGGGATGCTCGGGATTTTTCGCTCACAACGCCGACGACGGATTTTCTGCGTAACGGAGCTTTTAACGTGATAGCGTTAAAATAATATTAGTTACCCATGCGGCCGAAGTGAGGGAGCATATGTTGCAGCTGAGAGATATTGCTCACGCTTAATTTAAGGCCTAAATGAGGCTCAGACAAGCCGATCGACCACAAAACTGAAGAGAATTATGAAAAATAAAAATGCATAAATACAACCGATATGTTTTTTTTAACTGCCTATCAGATATTCCTTCATTTAACGTCTTTTTTATGACACAACAAGAGTTGATTTGCGCCGATTTTAGGAGTGCATTTGAGCTGCACTAGTGCAGTCTTTGCAGCCCACGGCTTGTGTCGTTCAGCGATGTTCATTTCTGGGGATTTTTTTTTGAGCGGAATTTTTGTTCAAAATATGGACTAAATGGGAAAGGGAACCTTTCCGAGATTTCATGAAACAGTGAATATTATCATAGAAATCAGGGCGCTTTTTTCGCTTTAAGCTATTGCCGGCTTAAAGGGGCCCTGAAGAGAAATTAAAGTTGGCTTGTATCGATAGATTACCAGCTGTTGATCAAAAAACGCCACTCTTAATGAAAACAAAGCTCTTGTAAGGTATAAAATAGCAAGAACCAAAATACAAGTACCGCCGCCACCGGATAGTTTCGCAAGTACAACCGTGATTACGTCATAGGACAAGACACGCCACCTTGGAGGAATTTTTCTTCCTACATGGAAACCACGAATCTCTGAGGCTGAGAAAGCAAGGTTGCGTGGTTTAATATTGAAGTAAGTTTTGTTTTGAAACCGATAGTGCACTTTTATCTTACAAGGAAGACAGACAAAATACAACCTGAATGTTGGAAGCAAAGAAAACCGATGCTTGGCGGCTCCCCAGGAGGCCAAAAGAGTTTCGATTTGTTATGACGATTCGCGTCTATGAGCTTTGCGTGCCCCGTGGTTTCGTTTCTGACGCGCCTCGATTTACAAGCGCCGGACAGCAGAGCAACTCCAAGTGCCGCTTCAAGTGCTAGTTAACCTTTGAAGGAGCCTCTTAAGGCTGGTCAGATGATCGCCAAAGTCGATGAAAAACTATGATGGCACGATGGTCGGTGATCGTACAACGCAGTTAGCAGTATAAAAAGCACTTGTGTCTTCGTATGCTCGCCCAGCGAAACGTTCCCGGCTGTGCCAGTCACGTTCAAACTACTTAACGGAAATTGCTTATTAGGGACGGGAGTTAAGATACAAGGCAGTTTAGAAAAACAGATTTGGAACCTGCCGAGACCGTGATTCCGCTCTCCTCCAACTCGTTTGTTGTCGACTCCTTTCAATAGCTTCGGCAGTTGGGCGGAGCTGTTCTATTCTAGCTCTCGGCTAATTTAATCCATTCACAGTACACATCTTAAGGAACATGCAAATGGGCGAGAGAGCCCGATCCAGTGGACCCCGTACCTCCGGAAATTCGCGGAACCCGTTGAAGCGTCGTGCGTCGGCTTTACTTTCAAGCTGCCAACTTTAAACAAAAGCCCCTTTGAGCTCCCATCCATTTTTTTGTGAGAAAAATAAATAAATAACCTGGCCCTTGCAACCGTGGGAAACCTCCTCGACGCCGCCTGCTACACCGTGCAACAGCGCCGTTCAAGGAATCAATCTGTTGGCCCCAAAGCCCCGGCCAGCCTACGATGGGCGCGAAGCACGGACCTTGTCCTCGCCCGTCGCGACTCCCCGCACTGGGTTTACGATATTTATTTAGCAACGGCTGCTCACGGCGGAAGAGGGAAACGACCCGCCGGCGCCTAACCTAACCATGCTCCCTCAAAAGCATCGCACGCTCTGCGGGGCTGAGGTCGCTGAAATTCAGGCCGGAGTTTTTGCGAGAACTTCATGGTCGGGTTCGGGAACGGGATCCATCGCAACGCTGGCAAGACGCCGGTGCAAACGTAAACGAAGCGATGGTAGCGACCCCCCGATAGATGCCTTCAACGTGCCGCGGCGGTAGCTTTCATTTCGGCTGCTGCTAGACCGCACCGCTAGCCCCCATAAATCAGAGTCTGCGTTTACGTCACGTTTCCCGTCACTCCGTCCTATGACGTCATAAGAGGACGCCGTGACGTCATAAGAGTGCCCCGAGTTTGAATCAGAGCGGCGGGAAACATTTTTTCAACTTAAAATCCAAATTTCTTTGAAATAAATGCATTTTTCGCCCCCAGACAAGCGGCAACGAAGCCATGAAATGCCGAACTATCAGATTTTGCTAACAAAAAAATTTGATAGAGTTCTCCTCACTGTCCCTTTAAGATAAGGATCATAGAGGCAGGGTCGGACGCGAACCGGGCTGCAAACGCGTAACACAAAATGAGAGAACGGCGCATTCGATGAGAGTGCGGAAAGCCTCTGTTCTTTATGTTCAATTTCGAGCCTTCTCAAAGTACGACATGCGGGCACTGAATATAGGGCTCAAAGAAAACAGACCGTAAATTCGTAACATGAGTCGCCTCAAACGGATTGTAGAGGGCCGTTTTTCAAAGCTGTCGTTTCTCTTTCTCGGACAGGTTTTAGCGCGATAGCACCCATAGAGGCCATTCCCCGCATTTAGCCGTTGTGTGTCTTGCTGAAGCCTGCTTTGTGGCAGGCTGTCCACCTGCCCATCAGGTTATGGGCACCCCGCCAGGGACATTAATTTGAAAAATGTCGCTTCCAAATAAGGACCGCGCACGAAAAATTTCGAAAAAAAGGTCGGCTCTTACCCGCATGTATACAATATATATACACTGCCCACCGAGTTAGGTGGCAGTTCAATTAATGATTGGCCGTAGAGAGAGGTTGCTCGGGAATAGCAATGGAGGACTCACAAGCCCCACCAATGGCAGCAGCTGCCATCGCAGGGCCTTGGCGCTTCGCTTAACCGCTGCCCCATTGTGCCAGGAACGGCTTGAGGACTTCCAGGGGTCCGTGAAAGTAAAGTAGCGAATGACCATTGCCGCATATATGGGCATTCACCCGTTATCAGTATCCGAACAACTTGATCCGTGAACGATGGATTCGAACACCGGAACCGAACTCATAATTTTCATTTGTCCTAACTACGCGAATAGACCGTCAATTTTTTCTGCTCCCTTCGGCGCTGAAACCAAAGGCAGTGCGGCCAGTAGGGTGTCGACGTGATCACAGAAAATACGTCGACTAAGTGTGTTACGTCGATCAGTGATTGCAGTGGAAATAAACTATCAAGGTACTAAACTGGGCAGCATACTTTTGAGAGAGAGGTTGATGATGCTGCTGACTACACGCGAGCCTAGACTTGCGAATACTGCCGGCAATTGCTCGGTCGTACAATTCCAAATAAAAAAAAATAAACATTGCCGTTTGTGTCAAAGTTCAGTGTCTTTCACGTGGCATGAGAACGCCTGGAAATGGTCATCTTTATAATTGCCGTAACCCGACCGCGGCGGAAGCGTTTCGATGGAGGCGAAACGCAAAGGCGCCCGTGTACTGCGCGATGTCAATGCACGTTAAAGGTCCCCAGGTGGTCGAAACTATTTTGGAGCCCTCCAGTATTACACCTCTTTCTTCCTTCATTCTCTCACTCCCCCCTTCATCCCATCCCTTTCGGCGTGGTTCAGGTGTCCGCCGAGATGTGAGATAGATACTGCGCCATTTCCTTTCCCCAAAACCAAAATTTACATTTTTCATTTTCTAATTGCCGTCAACACGGCTCGTCGAACCAATATGTGTCGCAGATGTATCATAGTAGATGCTGGTAAGCCTGTCCACTAGATTAAATAGGAGAGATTTACTTGAGTCACGGCATTTACCATTTTGTTGTCATAGCGCCCTTCCACGACGAGAATGTCGAGTGTGTAGCTTAGCGCTCTTGTCGACTGCGCTTCTTCTAAGAATAATAACGTGCAACGGTCCGAATACCCGCTCTTTTAGAACTCGCCGGTATTCTGCATGAATGACTGCGAGAATACTGTTTTACGTGATTTGGTATGCTACGATACCATACCATATCATACCATACCATACCATACCATACCATACCATACCACACCATACCATACTGTTGTAAATAAAAAGTGACCCAAATTAATCGTTTCCACAAAAAACGTGCTCTACACACTGCAGGCTATTTTTATAGTGTTTAGGGATGGACTTAGCTGATGTTTCTGGCTCAAAACGCTTCGATATTCCGAAAGCGAAAGGCTGGTAAATCAGAGTTGCAGCTTTAAAAAGACTTGAGGACTTTTGCTGAACTGCACCCTTTTCGGTTTGCAAGTAAAGTTTGCTGCATATTGAATGCGCATGCAACCAAATTTTCTCTTTTCTCAATGTATTTTCTCGGTGCACTGAAGACAGCGGGATGGAACCGGTTTAAAAAGGTAGCTCATAGATGTTAACATGGCTTCGGAAAACTTCGGACTCTCATTCCCCCATACCCGTCCACGTCACCCCACAAGGCTGTGCCTTCGCCCCCGTCGTGTTCAATCTTGCTCTGTCCGGTCTCCTGGTGCCCCTTTTCGCCGGTAGTGCCGACCTTGAGCGATGCGCCTCTGCCACCGGTGGTGCTTGTGAGACCCAGGCTGCTCGTGTCGAGCTCTTGTAAGACCCATTTTTTTTTGCACAACAAGTTCATCAGGATGCTGTGCTGCTCTATAGAAATGAGAAATGAGGGCCATTCAGGGCAGGTGGCAACTGGATTATATTTATTAATGTGTGAGCATTAGAGGGAGCATATTGCGGAGAAAGTGAAGCCCTATAGGAGTGAAGCCTTATGATTGAAGCCCTGCCTACCGGATTGCGAGCAAACTGCCGACCGAGGCACGCGGCAGTTAAATTGTTGATTGGTCGCGAGAGGTCGCCCGGGAAGAGCAACCTGAGTAGCACAAACCGCACCAATGGCAGCACCTGCAATCGCATGGCAGTGGCGCTACGCCTAACTACTCCATCACTGTGCCAGAGGTCGTATGAGGACACCCGAGGACCTATGAATGTAAAGTAGAGAAAGACTGATGTCGCGGCTTTGAAAGGTTGTGCCGAGAACGGAGTCGCCAAGAACGAAAAATGAAAAAAAAACTAAGATAATCGGTGTGGTTAATTTGCGTATTTCGTAACGGTGATCACACATGCATTTCCGTCGAGTCGCCGAGGTGGGCGTCACTGAGTTTTTTTAACTGATTTCATTGCCAACTGCATCAGTGGGTGGTTGCCTACAACCCGGTGGGCAGGTCGCCGCCTGCTTTTTCACGACACGAACAGACGGATGCCGGTACTGCTTGTGAACGGAATGATCCTATGCAGTTGCATTAAATTGTTTAGAGCGCTGGTTTCTCGTGTTTCTAGTTTCCGAAAGTAATAAGCAAGTGCATGATCGGTTTCTCTTTGATCACCCTTCCTTTTGTTCCAATTTTCGTGCTCAAGGCAAAAGGAAACGCCGGCCAGGTGACCTCGCCGGTGCTCACAACCAGCAGGGGCGCTGGACGCAAGGGTCACCGACAGAAGGCGAGAGCCCAAATGGGTCTCCAAGCAGTAGCGCCGTTGTCCCAGCCGGTCACAGCCGAGGCGGCCGCATCCGGGCCGGTCGCAGCCGAGAAGGTCACAGCTCAGCCGGACACGGCCGAGCCTGTCCAAGCCCAACCGCAGCCGGCTGCGGAGATTGCCATGCCGGCATCCGCTGTGGCAAATGAAAACCTGCGACAGGCAGAAGATACCTTCGCCGTAGATATGGTAGGTTACGTGTTCATTGCAAGCTGTGACGGATGAAGGCAGTTTTTTTATCCTTGTATAAACTTGATAATCACTTAACAGTTCAAAGCTGCGCTATGCATTATCATTGAAAACCTTTGCTCTCGCAAACCCATCAAGCTCCGTGAGCTTACACGCTAAAAAAGCGAAACAAGTAAACTGGCTCTTGTTAGAGGACATATTCGTGTTACAAAGCACGTTTTACGAGTGTGCCTTTCACGCAGCGCAAGACGAAGAGTTTTTAAAGGTGAGTACTTTATATGGCTCGTCGAATTTTGTGTACTGTATATGCCATCGAACTTGGTACTTGCCGACTTCTAGCGCGACTTTTTCATGGAGGGAAAACACTCTTGAATGATGAAATTGTCTGGCGAGAACGTGTGACTGTCAGCGTGATGTGCAATGCGAAACTTTGAATGAAAAGTATCCTCTGTGACAGCTCTTGGCCAACACACACATTGACTTGCAGTGCTGAACCTTCGACAGACAGACAGACAGACAGACAGACAGACAGACAGACAGACAGACAGACAGACAGACAGACAGACAGACAGACAGACAGACAGACAGACAGACAGACAGACAGACAGACAGACAGACAGACAGACAGACAGACAGACAGACAGACAGACAGACAGACAGACAGACAGACAGACAGACGGACGGACGGACGGACGGACGGACGGACGGACGGACAGACAGACGCAGACAGACAGACAGACAGACGGACAGACGGACAGACGAGACAGACAGACAGACAGACAGACAGACAGACAGACAGACAGACAGACAGACAGACAGACAGACAGACAGACAGACAGGCGTTTGGCGTTTACTTCTGTTCTCGGGAACCGCAGGAAGCAGGTGAACCTGTTGCCGTTCTCTCTGGCCCGATGAGTAGCCTGTCGCCTCTGACAGAAGGGGGGAAGGGAGTACAGACCCCGACAGCGTGGAGGGAGTGGCTGCCCTTCTTGGCCAGGGTGATGGCGGCGGTCCTTTGGCACGTCTACCTGGCCACCGCCATATCCCTGACGTGGAACAGCGCACCAGACTTCTGCCACGACGTCAAGTTCCTCACGCTAGTCACATGCGCCGCCTACCCCTTCGTCCTGTGGGAAGCCGTGACCGCACTGCTCGAGAAGTCCGCGAAAGGAGCTCACGTGCGGGAACGCGTCCGCAAAGTCGTCCATATCATACATGAAAAGTTCCCGACGCTGTGAGTTGTCCTGAGATATCTTCTGTTTTGGCGTTTAGATAACCAGATTCATGCGGTGAGCGACAAACATTAGTTCAGACTCCAGGAGGGCAGTGTACCAAACGGTCTGGCCTCTCTTATGTAGCTCAAGAAGGTCCGATAACAGCAACAAAGCAGGTGGTATTTTTCAGGTCAAGGGTGTGAGTGGAGTTTTTTTCGGCCACATTTTATCAGGAATTTGGGACAGTGGCTAGCTAGCGCTCGTAAGCCTTTCGGATTATGCAGCTTCAATGCAAGAAGTGACGTTTTTTGTTTAACGAGTCATGCAGGTAACATACTTTGGTTTTTCCACAGGATTTAGTTGAGGGTAAACTCCCGCACACGTCATAGGCGACTGCGACTCGATGCCTAGCCTAATGTTTGCTCCAAAACCATTAAATGTTTAAGCCATACGCGTCTATGGAAACGAAGAGAATCAGAGCTATTTTAGTTGGCATAAACTTGATTTATGAAACATTTATAAGCCCAGTCAGTTTTTTCTAGTGTCCTAAAGGAGAACAGGGAGAGCGCTTTGCATTATTCGATGTCAGTCGAGAGAAAAGGAAAAATTGTCCAAGGTTGACATTTTCTCAACACAGGCGCCTCATCTCACGCTGCAGGGCTTTATAAGCCAAACCACGTTCGCCTATACGTCGTGCCGTAGCCGTATGGCGTTACGCCACTCAGCACAGATACATACGTGCTTCGATCAAACCTTCGGTACGGCCGTTTTTTTTACGCAAAAATATACAGCCATTCGCCTCTCACCGTGGGCCAAGTGGCGACAAAACAAGTGAATCGCCTGGTGTCACGGATTCCTGGTAAGGGCAAATGTGCAGACGAAGTGTCTCTCGCAGTGGCTCATTGGGAATCAGTTCAGACTTCGTGCCGCCCTCACGGTAATGCTTTTTTAGGCTGGAACCGAGAGCTTCCTTAAGCAGAGCCTAAAATTCCTGTTTGCGACCCTTTTTTTTTCGTGCAGCTCTTTTGAAATTCCTTTGATTTAAAAAAAAAAGAATTTCACATCGCTAAACTTTCTTAGCACCTATAAAAATTCCTTTTTTTGCTAAATTTGGCTTATGAAACGTCATGAAGGAGAGAGTAGAACATCATTGCCTCATGGAGAACGATAGCCTCAGGTATCAACAAGACCATAAATGGCGCTATTTCGCGAGGCGTACCACCAGGTCCGCTTGGCTTTTATGGCTCAGGCTTGACTGAACTGCATGGCTGCATGTCACCGTACGACCTGGAACTCAAACATCCGTCCCGTCTAGCGCAACGTGATGCGGCATTGCCGTGTCGCATGTGACGTAGCGTTGTGCTCACGAACAAATACTCCTTTCTCACAGGCATAGCTGACAGCCCTTCCGGTGTTAATTTCAGGTGCGACAGGTCTATAGAACACTTAATCTGTGATCATTGATGAACCAGCGCAAAAGGACAACGGACAAGTAGAAGGACGAAGGAGCGCTTTAGTTCACGTAGTCTTCCGTCTACTTGTCCATTGTCCTTTTGCGCTGGTCCATCAAGGATCATGGAAGACCAACTAGCCCAACACGGGTTACTTTGTGCATATCCTGAGTATTGCGCCGATAGACATTCGCAGTGCTGTGCAATGGACCATCCCTCGCGCACTGATATAGATGAAGGTCCTCACTCGGACGGTAGAAGCAGCGATCGTCGCTTCTGAAGGCTATAGGTGCAAGACCCTGTTTCGTTTCTTGAGGGCGTATACGGCCTTCGAAATAAGCTGCGACTTTGTTCTACTATTTTAGTGCGCTAGCAATTCTTATGGCCATTCTCCGCAATTAGCCGTTATATGTTTGCCTGTCTGTTACCATGAAGCATATTTTGTGGCAAGCTGCTCACCTGCCCACCGGGTAATGAAAGACTTGTCCAGGCGCGTGTGCGTATGTACATGGTGTTCCGTATTTATTTGTCCAGGTTGTAAAAGTGTCTGCTGCGTAAACTACTGGCCTATTTTGTATCAAGGACGAACCACAGGGTAGCTTATGACAGTCTGCGTTTTCTAATGATAATTTGATATCAGGCCTTCCCTGTATTGTCCATAATCAGCGAATAGCAGGAATGGTTTGCGCAGACGACTGCAGTTTTTCGCCGACTCCAGGCAGCCTAGGCAAATTCCAATGTTAAATTACTTATTACAGATCATAGACTATAATAAGCTACCTTGTGGTCTGCTCTGTAGTTGAGCACAAATAGTCCAGTAGCTTGCGCAGGGCAGCTTTTTACAACCCGGACAGATAAATACAAAGCACCCTGTATATACACCTAGCATCCTTCTTACCGTGTCAGGTGCAGCTCAGTTAATCGCGAGAGCGTGCTCTAGAAGCGCAACCTGGGTCGCAACCCAACCCAAGCAACCCAAGTCCTGCCTCCCGTAGAAGGGCAGTGACCGCTTGACCTCCGCACCACTGCGCCAAGAGCGGTAGGAAGACTCCCGGGGATCAATGAATGGAGAGGATGGCAGATTCAGCGTATATGGAATTATTAACCCTTTATCACTATCAGAATAACTTCCATGCGCGAAAACAGGATTTGAACACCGGAACCGAAGGGAAAACTTATTTCTAGCGCACCTAGGTAATTCGCATCTCGCCTAACTATGCAAATCGACAATAATTTTTTTTAAAATTTAAACTTTGCCTTTACCCTTCATGCGCCCTATCGATTTTCCCCAGCGTAGGGCAACAAACGCATAATTTATCCTGGTTAACCTTCCCGCTTTCCTTTCTCCCCTCTTTCTATATTGGCCACGGGATGATGCCAGTTTAACTCAAGGCCCTTTACACAGGCGCAGATGTAAGGAGACATGCGTGAAACCACCCAGAGTGCCTATTTACACTATGCGCGACCGGACATTAAGCACTGTGAACAAGCGTGAAGGAACGAAGAAAGAAGTGAAGGGCACCTGTATCTTGATAAACAGACGTCGCCGCACTCAATGGTTTCAACGTGCTTACTTTTTTTGCCTACATGCTCATAAGGTAATTTTCTTTGCCTCTCTTGTGCATTGAAAAAAATTCACCACTTCACGGACTTCTGCGTGCACTCCCAGACACCGTTAGAACGTTTTGGGGGTAGCGGTGTCGGTCACAAAGGAGATGCCCTACACTCAGCGTTGCAAGCTCAGCCGGAGACCAGCTACCAAGTGACAAGGGGGTGGCCGCTTGGTGTCCAGCTTTCGCCGGTCGCAAGCCAGAATATGGGTCAGAGCCAAAGGTTCAAGAAACAAAAAGTTTAGACAGCAAAGAGACGATACAGAGGATTTCGCAGTCACTCGTACGAGCGCCTACAAAGTGATTTAAAAATACAATGCAACTCGTGCAAAGTAAGAATAGAGAGAGATAACAATTCAACAAAATCTATGCACCTAATGTGCACTAACACAGATAGAGACAAAAACAATTTGTTCACCGGGCACTGCGACAGTCCGACGACCTGAGGAGCTCGACGGGGCCGTCCCGCAGGTTGGCGCACGTTGCCTCGCTGGTCCGTGGCTGGGCGGTGGTGTTCTCCCGGGAGTCGAGAGGGCGCGCTTCTCGGAAGCTTAAACGGCGGCTCGGGCTCGTCTGTTTCAGTGCAGTTGTGCTTCATTGCTTGTACTGCACTTTTGCCTTCCTCAGAGGGAAAGGCCTCCTCACTTGTAGAGGGTTCACTTGAAACGGTTTCCGGGTTTGCACTGAGAGTGCTGTCCTGAACTGTAGTGACGTAGGAGCTTTCGCGCACTTTGTCATTTAACTGCTCTTCCTCACGCTCACTTCTGCAACTCTCTGGCGTGCATCAATCTGACTTCTCGGTGAAGCTCCTGCTTTCTTCCCCATCTTCAGGCGACTGCCCTGAGGTGCCCTCTGACTGAAGCGCCAGACTGCCCTTCTCCTCAGTGCCTACTGCCTCGGTGGCAGCTGCCCTATCACTTTCCTGAGGAAGCGACACTCTGGTCTGGTCCTCACCCTCTTCAATCTTATCTGCGGGAACTGGCTGTTCCTCAACCAAACTCTTACTAGTGGAGCTAGTTACAACCTCTTCCGTGGTTGCTGACAGATCAGACTCGTTAGTCTTCCACCCAACCTCTCCGGGAATAAGCTCCACTGGCTCCGTGACATTCAAACGCCGAACTTCAGCCAGCTTCCTCGCAAGAATTGCATACTCTCTATGAAATTCTCTTTCTCGCTCCAAGGCGCGCTTTGCAGCTTCTTCTCGTCTCTTCTGCCATTCTCCCTTTCTTCTCGTTCCCTTTGTCTCTCTTTCTCGGCGGCTTCTTTAGAACGCTGCCTTTCTCTCTCAGCGGCTTCTCTAGCGTGCTGTCTTTCTCTCTCTCTTTCTTCTCGAACCTCCTTCCATTTTTGGTCCCCCCACTGAACAAGTTCAGCTGCCTTCAGACCCTTCTGAAGGCCTAGATCGGCTCTCTGTTTGAGATTCATTCTGAGCCTGAACTGTTCAGATGCAGCACTTAACCTCTGCTCTGTGAACCTCTCCAACTGCTTCGGCGCGGTACCTCACAATATCGCTCTGTTGCTAAACACTCATTTACGACCTCTTCGTAAACTCCTTCCGACTCTTTCTCCGTTCTGTGCGCTTACAAAATGCCAAACATCCTGTCGTGGACGCCAGAATATGTCACCACTTCGTGCACTTTTGCGTGCGCTCCTAGACACCCACGGAGCGTGTGGGGGTAGCGGTCTCGGTCACAAAGGAGATGCCTTCGACTCAGCGTGGCAAGCTAAGCCGGAGACCAGCTACCAAGTGACAAGTGGGTTGGTCGTTTGGTGCCCGGCTTTCGCCGGTCGCAAGCCAGAGAATGGGTCGGAGCCAAAGGTTCACAAAACAAAACAGTTTATACAGCTAAGAGACGATACGAAGGATTTCACTATCACTCGTACGAGCAGATACAGTGATTTACAAATACAGTGCACTCGTGCAAAGTAACAATAGAGAGAGATAACAATTCAGCAAAATCTTTGCACCTAAAGTGCACAAATACACAGAGAGACAAACAAACAAAACACAATTTGTTCTCCGGGCACTGCGACAGTCCGACGACCTGAGGAGCACGACGGGGTTGAACCGCAGGCTGGCGCACGTTGCCTCGCTGGTCCATGGCTGGTCGAGTGGTGTTCTCCCGGGAGTCGAACGGGCGCGCTTCTCGGAAGCTTAAACGGCGGCTCGGGCTGACAGACAGCGGTTGCAGCCCCTCATATATAGGCGCAGCCCGCGTCTGTCTGTTCTCCGCGCCAAGGCAGGCGCGCACATACACGCAGTATCAACTGCACAACTACTCGCGCCGGGCGCGCGACCCAATTTGTCGAAGGCGGAAACCGCCTTCGAGAAATTTCTGGTTCCTTCTCGCATACGAAGACGCCGGCGCGAGAGCGAAGGGGAAAGGTTTTCACTTTAGCGCGGTCAAGGTTACGCCCTCTCGGTCGACAACGAGGGGAAACTTCTCCGACATTCTATAGAAATCGACGCCACGCGTGGCCACGCCCACCCCGGCGCCGCGCCGCCGAGCCGAGCGGAAAGCCCACGCAAGGTTTACGCGCTACCCGGGGGTCCTTCCCCGCTGTTTTTTTGTTTTATTTTACCGCGCGCGGGCACGATTGCTTACGCGCAGCGCCGTTTTTTCGAATATGCCCCGAATTTTGTGACAAAAAAACCAGCGGGTAAAGCGGTTCTGCGACGCAACGAATGGCGTGCCAATGTCGTGAAAGGTTAAGCGGGTTTAAAGAAGTGTATACAAAAGCGGAGAAGTGGCATCAAGGTCCCAAAAGGGGACCTACGAAGCGGTAAGCGGTGCTTCGTTTGACGTATTACTACGAGTAGCAATGCCCCATTTTCTCAATTCAAATGCCCCTCGATTGTAGCGCGCACCCATTTTTCATGGTAGAAGAAAAAACAAACTGCATTGGCTTCGATTGTAACTCGCACCTGACGTTGATGCTTCCCGCACAAAAAGCGGACGACACGTGGCGAAAGCCCACTGGAAGAGCCTCCATGGGAACAACCACACGAATGGAAGTGGGAGAAATGTACAGACGCAGCTGTGCTGGCTTGGCTGGCTCTTGCGCGGCTGGTAGCCGCTGTTCCAATGGGCTGGCCCAAAGCTCAGGAAAGCGAAACCGAAACTAAGCAGCCTGAGTATTCTCGGAGGCGAGGCCCGTTTGTTTTTCCTCACGCCTTCTGTTGCACGCACGTCAGAGGTTCGCGGGAAACTGCAGCATACAACCGAGTTTAAGCAGGCCTATTTTGAAGATCGCGTCCCATGCCGATTGTACGTCTTCAGACGTCTCCAGACCCGCTCTCTGTCATCCCTTCAGCTGTTATCCCACTATTATGGCGCATTCTCTGCATGCTCTCTATGCGGTGACCCTCACGCCACACTCTCCCACTTCCTTTTCGGCTGCCCTGCTGACCCTCCCCCGCAGGGACAGCACGTCATCTCGAGCTGGGAGGACTGGGAGGTTCTGCTCACGTCTGCACACCAGACATCGCAGCTTGCTGCGGTGACTCGGGCTGTCGACGTCATGTCCCGACATGACCTACTTGATGCAGTGCGGGACCGCGCAGTGGTCCAGGGACCAAGCAGGGTCTAAAACTCACTTGTCAAATGAAGTTTTTCTGTCTGTTTGTACGTGGTCTCCCTTCGTGAAGCTGTTGGAATTAGCCGGCGCGAGACTCGTATAGCGTCCGTATTAGCGAGAGTTCAATGCCATAGACTTACATGGGCGCCGACCGGAATCGCGCATGCTGTTCGATTTATCCGTATTTCCTAATTAATGCGGGGCCGAATAAACGATCCTCTACTGTATCGACGCACACGATGTATTAAGCCGCCATTTTGTGATGCCGATAAGAATAAGAAGTTGCTGGCGTATTTTCTTTTTCGTACTCGATTCTAACGTGCTTCTCATTTCTAGACGAGTTATTGAAATAAAAGGTGCGCGTAGGAATCGAGTGAATACGGTATTTGCTATGGTTTCAGGAGCTCGTTACCCAATACGCTATCCCTTCATGCTCTTAAGATTAGCTTAAATGTCCTCTTCAATTTTTTGCTCGTCTTGCCTACCGCGAAAACAAGTCAGCTTGAAATGCTTAGGGCTAGCGTTCTTTGATCGTGGGAGGTCACGCTTATAGCTTATATTCCGTTCTACTCTTAGCACAGAATGCAGTGAAATCTGCGCAAGTAGTGCTCTAGCAGCAGGATGCCCCACTCGTCCGCGTATCACTCCTACTTCTCGGTGTCTAAGTGAGGGACCGCATGAGAACATGCTGAGGTATACAATGGTATGCTGTACGCTGTAAATCGCAGAATAGTTTGCACTGTCACAGCGAAAGATTTTTGCAGTGACCGTAAACTACGTTTTGAGCACAAACGGAGTAAGGTCGAGCAGGCCTGCTAGCTTTGGAAGCCTCGAAGGCCAAGTAGGAAAGAGAGCATACATAGGGCGCTTCATTCGATTCGATGAAAATGTTTTATAAAAATACTTTACTCTAACAAGGCACTGCTTTTGGGAATAGTTTACCTGGCCAGGCGTACACTATGCCTAGGCGAGACCAGGTATATTTCAATAACGCTCGTTGTTGGGCTAATTGGTTCATAATCTTTATTGCTAATAAATGTAGTGCACCACAACGACTGGAAGACAGGAATGCCTGTGCTGTGCCTGTCTGCTTCGCCTCGGCGGCGCGCTGCGTACATTGATTAAAAGGATACATATTTGTTAATATTATTTAGATAACCCTTTTAATTAGTTGCCGCATAAATCTGTTCTTTTAATCTGCATTCGATAAAATGAAGCACTCTGCATACAATTCCAGAGCGTGCAATGCTTCGCGCTTTCCGCATCACACATTGCAGGCTCCCGCGCCTGTGGCTGTCGATGTGGATGTGCGTCGCAGTGTTCGTGATCGTGGACGCCATGTACGACAGGTACCGCCTGACTTCCCTCAACGGCATCGTTGTACTCATCCTGATCGGCTACACCTTTTCCAAGAACCGCGATTGCGTGAGTTTCATTCATAAGAGCGCCAAACATGGATAGTGTAGTAACCATAATAATTGGATTTTGGGGAAAGGAAATGTCGCAGTATCTGTCTCATATATCGGCGGACACCTGAACTGCGCCGTAAGGGAAGGGATAAAGGAGGGAGTGAAAGAATAAAGGAAGAAAGAGGTGCCTTAGTGGAGGGCTCCGGAATAAATTCAACCGCCTGGGGATCTTTAACGTGCACTGACATCGAACAGCACACGGGCGCCTTAGCGTTTTGCCTCAATTGTAACGCAGCCGCCGCGGTCGGGTTCGAACCCGGGAACTCCAGATTAGTGGCTGAGCGCCCTAACCACTTAGCCATCGCGGCATGTGGAGATTGTTCCGCCATCATTTTCCACCCTTGATGTTAACTTTGGAAACTAACGTCGCTTTGAGCACGGTTTTTCACCATCATTTTCCACCCTTGATGTTAACTTTGGAAACTAACGTCGCTTTGAGCACGGTTTTTCACATTAACTGCGGAGTAGGCAAAGCGTGCCAACGGGGTAAAAAACTCAAAGGATGGTTACGACTGTGTAACGCGAGATTTAGCTGTAGCTTTTAAGGCGTTTAATTTTGGGGTTATATTTCTGGCGCACTGGTGTAGTGGTCAAGTGATGCACCCCTGCACTGGCCGGCGGCTGTAGCAAACAGATACACCCGTAGGCTTATGCGACCAAGGCTGACCGGCGGCGCTACCGGTGGGTGGGTTAGACTACGAAGCTAAACCCATGGACGGGCACCTAAGAGCTATCGCTATTATCCAGCTCGGCAACAGTGCGCAGCTGAAAAGAGTGCTGCTGGTAAGCGACCAACGTGCTGCGGATAGCAGTCGCGATGACATTTCTTGGCCTAGAGAGTCCACATGCAAAACTATTGTGGCAGTGTATTGCAAAGTTCATGGACACAAAAGACGAGCAACAAATGAACGCTGATCACCAACTAGTTCGGAGCAAAAGCAATCTTTAGTTGAAAGAAAGGGGCAATATACCAAAAATGCTGCGACGTCGTCGAGTGTCGCAGGTGTGGTACATCGCCTTGCAGCTACGATACCACTTTAGCAGATGCAGCGTGATGACTACGACGTCGTGATCCTAATACCGAAAGTAGGGCAAGTTTGGAATTGTTCATGATGAAGTGTAGCACGGAGGGAACATGGACGGACAGGAAGAAACGGACGGATGACAACTGTGGGCTTTCAACAAAAACTTCCACTCCCTGTACGCGTTCTTCCTGACCGTCCTAGTTCTCTTCCAGCTGTCATTGTCATTCACCATGACAAATTCATAATAATGTTATGTGACGGCAAGCAGGTGAGAGCAGGACTACATGACAGATGGCGATGGAATGATTTAATGGTGGTGGGCATAGCGTGAGCGCTCTGTGCCGCGCCACTGCCCGCTTTGTCGGTTTCTAGTCCGTGACAACATGTCATGAGACTTCAACGGCACAAAACACAATATGGGCCATGAGAGACGCCGTATTATATTCCTACGGATCACTTTAAGCCGCCGGGGTTCCTTTAACGTGCACCGACTTTGCACTACCCATGGGCGTGTCAAAGACAGGATTTGATCCCGCGAACTTCGCATGCCTCAGCAGCTGAGGGCCATAGCCACTAAACAACCGCGGCGGATGTTCGGACAATAGCTCGACGTCATGCGTTCTAGGGAACCCGTTCAGTGGTCTGCCGCTCTACTCTTTACTGGTGCCCAACTGAAGTGTTTCCGAAGTTCCTCACGCGGCCGGCACCTTTCAGGTGAGCTGGTACCCGGTGATGTCGGGCCTGATGCTGCAGTTCCTGCTGGGTCTGTGTGTGCTGCGCTGGAGCACCGGCCGCGACGCGCTCCGCTGCCTCTCGACCAAGATGGAGAACTTCCTCGGGTATACAACCCATGGCTCGTTCTTTGTGTTCGGCCACTTGGCCTCCGGCTGGAACCTCACCGAAGCCCTGGGAGACCTTGCCTCGCTCATGCCGCGCCGCGACCTGGAGGCCCACGAGGCCCGAGATATCAGGCCGCTCCTGCCCGTCTTCGTGTTCCAGGTGAGGGTTCTCTAGTACCGCTGTTCCAGTGCAGTGGCTGGGTGTTCTTACCTGAGTATCGTGTTTCTTCCCTTCACAAAGCCGAATATGAAAGGCATATGACTTCCGCTGGCCGATGCATGTGCACTTCACAACATGGACCTTGCTGGAGCCTTGCGCGTATGCCTCCGCAGTGTCGTTATTATAAGTGATAACGTAAAGTCCTGTGTACTTGTAAGAGCGAACGATCGAGAGAAAGGGGAAACATTTTCGGGCTTCGTCTAAGCAGCAGTTCGTGCCTCTGTCCAGGTACTAGAGAACAGCGCAGAGGTGTTAGATAGACGCCATTCTAAGCGAATTACTTTTATAAGGCGGTGCTCACCTTTCTGGCAACACTGAGCTGCTGCAGATGTGTACGGAAATGATACCCGGCGGTGAGAGGAGAAGGAATTATGCGCGAGGAAATCATTTCCGGTGACTCTAGGTCTCTCGTCTTCGCAGTAGCGCTACCTGCAGACGCTCACAGTTCCTGCTCTTATTTTTTTAGCAAATCGTCAGGCAATGTACCGTGCTGTGCCACATATAGCCGCAACGCTGCTTGGATTCGAATACAAAAACGAAAGCCGAAGTACAGACACTAGTGGCAGGGTCGCTGCTGGCTGACGGCCACACTCATTGCTCTCTTCGAATCATGGTAGCAGTACTGGGCAGTGCAGTGGTCTGCAGAGAGCCGAAAATTATGCCTTTCTGCATACATGGCGGCCTCGGAGCATTTAGTGTGACACAGTGTTTTACACCCTGGGTGGCGAAGCTAGGCTTCGAGACGCACTGGTGTAAACATTTTCGGTCTCCGCGTCGTTGCCGTAGTACACGAAAACCCGCGTTCGCCCGCTAGACAGCAAGTATGTTACCAAGACATTGTTTTGCCATGAGGGAAGCGAGTCCGGCCAGTATGTGGTATCTCGAGACAATTCACCGGACGTTTACTGTTGTGGTAATGTAGATTTCTGGGACAGCTAGGAGCTGCAACCGACGGTGCGTCACGCATATTCAGGTGGGCCGGATGCACATCCTTCCATATCAATCAATATAAAACAGGCGTGACAGACGCAACAAAGGAGAATGATGGAGAATGACTGTGTTGGGACGAGTTAGCGATTGGCATCCTAGCAAATCAGCGTGGTGGGTTGCCATGACGTCATGGGTGACGTCACTCAGTTCTCATTAGTCAGCTTGCCGCTTTGTCAGGACGTAATTTGTTAAATGCCACCGACAACAGTCAAGCATAAAAAGGAAACGTGACCCCAAGAGCAGTCGCTATGGATATGGGTCATCTATGGGCACGTGATTAAGGCGGGCCCGAGGCGCGCAGTCCGTGCGGGTTAAGGAGTTCATTCACTTGTTAATGCGTGATTTACCTGGCCACGTTGTCTGATGGTGGATGGGAGTGGGCTGCGAGCAGGTAATAATCTGCGAACAGGTGCTTGGATTCTCCGCTGTGTGTTCATTCACTTTGCGCGTGCTCGCGGAAAGTAACAGCACCGTCTTAACATGTTTAGATGTTGGTACATATCTGTAAATATCCTGCACGAACGCTATCATTATGCGAATAAAGTGAACCAGGATTTCAGGTTTGATGCTCACCAAGTGAATGCCCTTTACTTGTGAGGTTTTTGTAACTAAATGCGCGCGGACCTCTGGTTATGTATAATTAAATAGATCTCCTCACGGCAGCTGAACTGACAACATGATGTCTTCGCATAACATAATAAAAGAATTATAGCGCAAGACGTGCACCACACAAGAAAGAAGACTGAAGACAACACGGGCGCTTACTCACAACTGCTTCATGAGGTGAAACCTTTCAGAAAAGACATGATCAGCGTTTCGTAAAATGTGCCACAAGTGTAGTCTACGAAATTTCCCCGTCTTGCGGAAAATCCTACATTAGCCAAACGGGGCATTGGATCATTGACTGACTTAGGCAACATGCGAAAAATATAGAAAATAATGAGGGCAAGCGACTTGTTGAACACCACAGGGCTTGCACAAACTGTAAAGCACGGTTCCGCGATGTGAGGTTTCCCGGAGGAGGTAGATAACGAACAGCTCGAGAAACTTGGAAAGGCTTTCACATAAAAAATGAGCGTTCAAAATGTGTCAGTGACAACTCTCTCTACTTCTATGAGGCTGAGAAGAAATTCCTTTCACGCCTGCTGTGATAAAACCTTTGGTTGTGTTTTTTGTTACCTTGTACACGTGCGCATGTGCAAAGGTTTCGGAAGGGTATACATGTCCATCGCTTTCACCTCATTACACAGTTGTGAGTAAACGCTTGTGTTGTCTTCTGCTTTCTTTCTTGTGCGTTGTAAGTTTTTACGCTAGAATCCCTTTAGTTTGTCTGACAACCAACTAGCCTAGCAGCTACGTCTCTTGTAGTATATTTTTTTCGTATAACGAATGGGCACAAGTGTCTTGTTCTTCGGCTATTCACAAAAGTAGTCACTGCTCACCTGTCATGAACCTTACACATCGGATGCCTTTCACTCGCAGGTGCTGCCGGTAATATTCTTCTTCAGCCTGTTCGTGAACATCCTCTATTTCTACGGCATCATGCAATGGGTTGTAGTGCGCCTCGGCGGTTTCCTGCAGTTTACTATGGGCACCACCGTCTGCGAATCGACGACTGCAGCGGCCAACATCTTCCTCGGACAGGTATAGGCATGTGGATGGCCATGCTGATTAAGAGTGGCTCAGTGCGGTGCAGTATAACGTCATGTGGTAGCGACAATACCGCGGATATATAAGACAGGAGCGGATTGACGTGAACCTGAGGTGAACTCTTTCTTGGGCTGAATGCGCAGAGAAAGAATAGAACAAGTTGGCGGCGGCGACAGCATCACGCATACTTGGTGGCCATTGAAGAACAGAATCGCTGCTGCTCTCGGCCATGCTCAGACTAAAACTAATGAACATTTTAGATAAGGCGCCGAAAACATCTACAACAGCCTCGAATAATGTGGAAGCA
>JARKHS020005414.1:0-92063 GCA_030143305.2 Amblyomma americanum | reverse complement strand
CGTTGAAATCTCCGCTAATAATCCAAGGAGCCCGGCTTGCCTCCATAATTGTCTTCAACCTCTCGCAGTCCAATTGAGAGGAGGGGAGACATACGCCGCAATCAGTGTGAACTCTATGGATCCTTTTTTGACTATGAAGCACACGTACTGATTGTCATTGTGGGGTTGAACTGGGCAGCAAACGTACGTTATGTCGGTGCGGACGTAGACCAGAACTTTGCTGCGCTTCCCGCATGTCGGATCAAAGAAGGGCTCGTACCCGGAAAGCCTGATTGCTTGGGATAAGTTAGGTTCATAGATGACTCATATTAGAAAGTGGTTGTTGAAAACATATTGCCGAAAACCTGCGATTCGTGACTTTAGGCCTCTTGCGTTCCACTGGAAGACCGCAGCGCCCCTGACTACCTCACTAATGGTGGGAAGCTGGCCAGCCATTCTGTTTTAAAGATCTTCTAGTGGGAAGCTGGCCAGCCAGTCTGTTTTAAAGATCTTGTAGTGCTTTAGCCAGAGTCCAGCACCAGTAAGACGCTTCGGGCGGTTGACGATTGCAGGGCCTGTATCAGAGGGCAAATGGCGTTGACCACCGTCCTGAGGATCACGAGGGCTTGGCGATCTTGCTCTTGGAGCACTTCTCTAACGACATGTGAGCTCGCCGATGGGAGCTTGCGCTGAGGAGGCTCAGGAGGACGTAATGGTGGAAGCACTGGCCAAGCACCCGCACACGAAGAGGTCTGATTATCCTTGGCGATATTTCGCCGACTAGACACACTTGTACGTGGCAGCACGGGGGGGGGGGGGGGGTTGAGAAGGAGGCGCCGTGGGCGCGTCGATGTGGTTTCTTTTTGCAATAGAGTTTCTTGAGTTCTTCCTGCGGCGAGAACGCCTTTTCAGAACAGTCGCGGCAGCTTCACGGTGCGTAGAATTGTCCCGAACCATTGCTTTAGGACGGCACACTCGTTTTTTAAGCGCGGACAATTCTTAGAAGAGGCGTCATAAGGCCCGTTACAGTTGGAACACTTAAGCACTTGTGCATTACAGGACTCAGCGCTGTGAACTCCGGCACAACGAGAGCACACTCTCGTGTTGCCGCAGACCCCGCTCACATGACCCAGTTTCAAATATTTGAGGCACAGCAGGAGTTTCGGAATAATTGGCCGCACGGCATGACGGAAATGGCCCACCTTCACAAGTAAGGAAGGCTGTCGCCTTGGAACAAAATCTTCACACAACGGGAATTGCCCAGACGTGATACCCGCAGAATTACGGTGCCATCATTTGCCGGGTTCACGAGTATGGGCAAATCATCTCGCGTGATAGCCTCATCGACATCATAAATTACGCCGGAAGAGGACTCGTTCCTGCCGAGGGCGATAACAGTACGTACTAATAATCCGCCGAGCAGAGTCATGGCCCGCAGTGGTTCCAGCGCAGCCGCATGGTGCACATCAACGGCTACAATGTTCTTCCGCGCATTCACTCGAACGTCTTTTATTTCGTTAGGCACGAGGGCCTCGAATTCTACGGAGACGACTTGCCTGTTAGGCTGCCTCATGTTGTCGGTTGGATGCACAGGAAGGACGAGGATGGTGTGTGCCGGTGTGTTGCCAGTTGTTTTGACAGTGGACTCAGTGGATGACGACCCGGCTCTTAACAGTCTTGGTCCTCCGGCTTAGGTAGGCCTAAAAGCCGTCCTCACTGCTGGTCTCGCTGAGGTACTCAATGGTGTCATCGCTGTCTGGGTCGCTCGGACGGCAGCACCGCTTCGTCGACGAGCTCGAGGAGGAGGCCGCCAGGCCATTCGGATGCCCCAGAGGGTTCATATCCATCGCCGTATGATGGGGAACGGCGTCCCCTCAGTATGCACGCAAAAATACAGAAAAAAGCTGGAGACTGACTGAAAGCGTTCCACAAGGATGCACTTCGTCGTCTTCGTAACAGTGCTTAGAAATGTGATAAAACAGAACAGGTGATAGACGGGTGCGCTTACAAGCAGTATACATGGAAAAACACAGAAAAAAGCTGTAGGCTGACTGAAAGCGTTCCACAAGGATGCACTTAGTTGTCTTCGTAACAGCCCTAAGAAATGTGATAAAACAGATCAGGTGACAGACGGGTGCGCTGACAAGCATCCAAATGAATTTTTGCTACAAGCTTGGCTGCATAAATAAAGCTGGGAATGCTGTGCCAATTCAGCCAACCTGCCCCATTGCATTAAACCTGCTAGGTGCTTTTACAAACTGGTAGTTTTTAATGAAATTGCATCAAGACGATTCCAAAGGAATATTCCAGCAAAACCAAGGGCACTCGACGTGGTGGCTCAATGGTTAGGGCGCTCAGCTACTGAACCGGAGTGCCCGGGTTCGTACCTGACTGCGGCGGCCGCGTTTCGATGGAGGCAAAACGCCAAGGCGCCCGTGTGCTGTGCGATGTGAGTGCACGTTCAAGATCCCCAGGTGGTCGAAAGTATTCCGGAGCCCTCCACGGCCACCTCATTTTTTCCTTTCTTCTTTCACTCCATGGTGCGGTACAGGTGTCTGCTGATATGTGAGACATACTGCAACAAGGGCCGCGGTGAATGCGAAGAGGCTGAGGCTAGCTGCCACCTAATGTGCACAGACATGACTATAGCTCTTTCTCTCTACGTGTGACCAGAAGGATGACTAACGAAATGCAATCCTGGCCAGTTTTGCTGTCTTGCCCTTTGCCGCCTAGTGTTGGTGGCAATGCCAACACTGTTTCACTCAAATACGGTGAATTCAGACAGCGAAGAGAAAATTGCTTTTGAGAGGCTCAAGTAGTGCTAAGTATGGGTTCTTCTAGATTCATCCGGCTTTTGTAAAGCACCATCATGTGGCTTATAAGTTCAATGTAAGACAGTGAGAAAGTTTTCGGACGGCTGCCGGTAATAGCTCCATTACAGAGACCTCATTCCTACTCGCTGTAACTGCGCTGTCAACATGTGAGCTTTCGGTTTGTCTGTATGGACAATATTAATGCCAACTTTCAGTGTAGATAGTTTGTGCGTATATAAAGAGCCTAAATTGTGCTGTTTCTAGTTCGGGGCGGCACGTTTCATGATTCAGCATACGGTTGTAAAATCATGCGTGCACATGTTCACAAATGATCTCAAGGTTATGTCATTGCTGAACATGCGAGGAAGTTTGAACCGCGTCTGTTTATTGCAAACACTTCAAGAGAAAACAGCGCAATGCGTGGGAAGTACACACCAACACCAGACCTATCAGCGGAGAAAAATGGCAGTGCCCTTTAGGATGACTGCACTTACATGAAAGAACGCTCCGTCGCTATACTTGGAGACTGTTTTTGTGGCTATGCTGCGGAAACTACGGGCGCGCGCCACCAGCTTAAACGGCTCTCTCCCTCGTGAGAGCGTGATGAGAGCACTCTTGTGAAAGCCTTGCTCCTCGCCCTCGTAGCTTCCACTGCACAGCACAGAAAGCTGTCCGCGAGTAGTACGGGGGTCATGAGAACAGTTTATAAATGCAATCGAGCCCACTTATAATGAACCTGATGGTCGTGTGAAGTGCTTTTGTTGTGTCCAAGGTTCATAATAGACGGACTTTTATTTTACAGCCAGAAATATTAAGTCCGAAGAAATTGGCGTTTGTTTCTCAGAAAAAAGTCATTGTACATGTAAGCTTGTTCAAAGGCGACCGTTACACAGCGTTTTGCTGGTTCTGTAGAGGAGTCATACGTATATTTCTCGCTGAGGCCGAGCAACAAGCTGCTTTAAGTGCACGATTTAACTAATTGAGGTTAAAGTGTTCATGGCAACCAATGGCAGGTCGGCCTTCTTGTCATCAGATCCTTGGTAGCCGGCAAGTGTTTGTACTTCGTGTACAGTAGATTACTCAATTTATAACTCTCCTATGCTGGCGTCATGATCCGCACCGCACGATGTCACCCCAGGTGATATCATGTCTGGCTATCTGCGCATTAGCAACGCGTTGTCACATAACCACGTGTGTAATTACGTGGATGTTCAGTATCATCTTCGGTTGTTGCTTGGTTTTTAAGTCTTGCATTACGGAAGTAGTTCCGACATGCTCTACTGTCAGTCCCATTTACTTGGCCTTAATCATTTCCACAGAGGCTGACAAAAATATCCGAAGTAAAGCGTCACCGTCTACATGCGCTGTATTATAGCGCCAATGCGATGACACCTTGAGCGTGTAAATAACGCCCATGTCTGGTGAATGAATCTTGCAATCTTCATTCAGTATAGAGAAGAGCATTATCACAAAATTCAGAGAATTCAACACATGAGCAGGAGCGCCTATTATATTTGTCATGCCATGGATGAGCCCAACAAGCCAATTGATGAGAAAATCGTGAAACTTATGCACTCTCCTCAAATGACAAAAATAATGTATTATGTAGGCCTTTGTGTTCGACCTGTACCGAATGAAAGTAAAGCTTCAGAAGTATGACAGTTTGCTAGACTTTCCGATGACAAAGAACAGCAACTGGTCACAGCCATTCATACTCATGCACAGAAGCAAGTTACCGTGAAAACTTGCGGTGCCTTCCTTCAGAGCAGGCGTCGCCATTCGAAGATTTGTTTTTGAGTGCACCATATTGTGAAACCTGTCATTATGGCGACAGAGTCTTTCCTTGCCTTTTTAGATCCCCAAATCGCTTCTGCGGAAGGGAGTCTGGGAGGCATGGAAGTGCGCTTCAAACTCCGCCTTTACCAGATCTCAGGCACAGTCCCACTTTCCCTAACACATATTCTTATGGTAGCACTGCCTCCGTTCGTAATAAGTGAGGGTTCATTATTATTGTGGCCGTTATAAGCAGGCTTGACTGTATTATTGTGAGGGAAAGTTGTTGGCGCTGCTCTTCATCCACTATGGAGAGGAGCAGCAATGCCAGGAAGATAAGGTATTATATTTGGCTTCGCTATTGTTGGTCATGAAACGCGGATTGCCGCAACAATACAACTGTTCACGCAGCAAACCTGGGAACAAATGCTGTGAAAGCTTCCATACCAGCTTAGCATCGAACTTTCAGTTCTGTTAAATTTATTGAAGTGAAAACGACAATATTGAAGTATTCTTTGCACAAAGGAGCTGTTGCTTGCTCCTTTCAAAAGCTCTGGATTTGCATTGTATGCAGTTGTGTTCAAAGTACATTCAAAGGTTAATGTCATTCTTGCGCTTGTCTAAGAGATCACTGATGCATCGTCCTTTCTTACTGACGTCAAGTTTGCCACACCACAGCGGATTCCTTTGAATGGCTCAATGCTGGCAAAGAAGTTGTAGTGTTTCTTTCTGTCGCGTTTCTTTCTTTCTAATTCAATTTTTTGCACAATCCTCTTTGTTCCGGGTGGGAAAAGGCACTCTAACCCTTAAATTGCTTTCTGTTTTGTTCAGATTTTGCAAAACTTTGTCTGAGCATGGGTTGTTTGCAGTGTTTTGCTTAGGTGGCTGATCAGGGTTGACGTGCACATGCTATAGAGTTTTACAATCTCCAAGCAGAGATTCCCCAGTGCTTGACAACAACTTTAACGGGAATTCAATTGGGCACTGAAAGCGGTGCGCACTAAATGTATGCATGACCCGAATAATCTGGCTACATGCATGCTTTTGCTATCCTACACTTGAGTAATCTGGAGTGAGCCTTCTGGAAGGGTACAAGTGCCTCTGGGACTGTGGCAAAGTGCCAGCGCACATGTTTTCCAGGAAACAAATTTTATATCTTCTTTCATATCTTGGGTCAATTCTTTGGTTAGGTTGTGAAGTTCTTAGCAGCGCATTTCGAAAGTGGGATCACCACTTTGCTGAGCATTGCCATTGCTGTAAAGATCTGAATAATTAATGTATCGAGTGGTTCTGTCCTTCCTCCTGTGCTTATTGATGTAGCATTGCTGGCTTGTTACGACAGCTGTCTTCTAGCCAGGCTCAAGGACGAGAACATCGGTAATGTTATGTGATATGTTGATCACAATTCAGTTTTTACCACTTGAGCAATGGTCGGCAAAGTGCTTTTCAGATTTTCCACAGGTTCTGCTCAGAACTTAGTGACTTGGAATTGACCGCAGAGCTTCCTGCTAACAACATGCTTACGTTTTTATATCTGGAACTTTTGTTTCGTGATGACTGTATGTGCTGGCTCTATTTGCTGCAGTCCTGGAAGAGCCTGTTGCCCCTTCAGCGGGCTTACTCAAAATTAGTGAAGCGCGGGACAGTAAGAGCGTGACCAAACAGAGAAGTGTTCACCTCATGTATGCATTTAGTGCAAACCAGTTTTACTGCCCAAGTGAAAAGGCCAAGGACAACAGGAATTCCATTACTATTCTTACGTGGTCCGAAGTCTAGGCAGTGCGGACTTCAGTGGGAGTGGTCACATCGAAGTGTGCCAGAACTTTCGTGGTAGTATAACCTTCACTATCAGGGTAGAAAACGCTTGTGCTTGGTCGTGTCCCCAGATGAAGGTGGCGTCCTTTTTCAGGAGGTCGGTGAGGGGCGGGCGATGCCGGCGAAGCCTTCAACGAATCGACAAAAGTAGGAGCACAGCCCTAATAAGGTGTAGACGTCGTTACAGGAACGTGGCTGGGGAAAGTCTTTGTCGGCTCAGATCTTATCCGGGTCATGGTGTTCCCCGCGGTGTCAACGACATGACCCTAGATGGCGAGCTGACGGCGCGCGAAACGGCACTTAGACGAGTTGAGCTGGAGGCCGGCATGACGAGAGAGGGAAAGGATCTGAGAAAGGTCAGCGAGGTGAGAGGAGAACGTGGGTGAAAAGACAATGACGTCATCGAGATAGCACAGGCCGGTGGGCCACTTAAAACATTGCAAAAGGGTATCCATCATGCTTTCGAATGTGGCTAGCGCGTTCCATAATCCAAAAGGCATAACATTAAATTGATAAAGGCCATCAGGGGTCCTAAAGGTGGTCTTCTCATGACCCTGGTCATCTACAGAAATTTGTCAGTAGCCGAAGCGAAGATCTATGGATGAGAAGAATTTGGCACCATGGACGCTGTCAAGTGCGTCATCGATACGCGGAAGGAGGACACGGCTTTTTTAGTGATTTTATTCAAGTAGCGATAATAAATGAAAAAACGCCAGGAGCCATCCTTATCCTTGAAAAGTACGGCGGGTGAGGTCCAGGGACTCTGTGAGGGTTTGATAATGTTTTTCGCTAGCATTTTAGTAACTTCTGCATTGATTACCTGATGCCCGGGGTGAGATACTAGGTAGGGGCGGCGGCGGATGGGAGGGGCGTCACCGGTTTCAATTCGGTGCCTGACGGCGAGAGTTTGACCCAGCGCGGTGTTGTCCACATCAAAAATATTCGAAAAAGATTCGAGCAGAGCACGTAGCTAGGCAGTTTGGTCGGAACGAAGGTCGGTAGCGATCATGGTCGTGAAGGCGTCTTTCGACAGAGTGAGACCGCCGACGCGTGGCGGCGGTGTCTTGAACAGGGGTGGCTACCAACGTAGCCGCGAGGCAAGGAGCGAGAGGGGATAGCGTAGCCACTCAGATGCCATACGGGAGCACCTGAGAAGAGATGCCGAAGTTGAGGAGCGGCAGAGAGAGGGCGTTGGCTTGGTCGGTGGAGATGGTATGAGGTAGGGTAACGTTACGGGTCAGCAGGAGGCCAAGATTGGGAGTAACGAGATAGTCGCCATCGGGAACTGGGCGAGATGGGGTAAGTGGAACGAAAAACGCGGTTCATGATGACAGGCGAGCATATACGGTACTGAACAGTCGCAGTGAATCATCGACTGGTTCTGAATCCAGCATTGGAAGTTCGAATTGTAAGACACCCTCCGAGCAGTCAATGAGGGCGGAGCGTTCAGTCAAAAAATCCAGGCCGACGATAGGGTAATGGGAACAGGTGGTCAGCACGGGGAACTGGACTGTTATACTCTGGCCGGCAATAGTAACGCACGCGGTACACATAACGTCCACTGCTGGCGTGCCACCATCCGCGACACGCACACGGCACATGGCAGGCGTGAGGACTTTTTGCGGAGGTGACGCCGGAGGGTACCACTCATCACTGATGCATGAGAACCGGTGTCAATCAGTGCGCACACAGGAACACGGTCGATAGTGACGTCCAGGAGATTAAGTCGAGTGGTCTAGAGAGGATTTGTGATCCGGGTCGTTGATGCAGCGTCAACTCCGTGAGCTGCATCATTTAGTTTTCTAAATGGGAGCGGCTGCGAGAAGGCGTCTGAGGAGAACGAGAGCGGCGCCCTGCGGCGGCGGAGAGCGGGAGAATCGGCGTGGAGGGGTTACGGCTGCTTCAGACGGTTCGGACAGGCTCGGGTCCAGAAGTTGCAGGACGGGGCAGGACTGTAGAAGGAGGGGAAGACGTTACGGGGTGGTGAAGAACATGGACTGCGGCAATGGTGGGCGATGTGGCCAATGCGAGAGCATCGAAGCAGATGGGGCGGCCGTCTGCCGTGCGCCACTCATTGGGATTGTGGTAAAGAGGCGGAGAATAATAGGTCTGACGAACAGCAGAGGGAGGTGGCTGGGGAGTGTCCGGGCTTCTCATAGCACACGGTGCCGCAGGGAGGTTCAGGTTAGCGAGCTCCTTTCGCACGACGGCCTGAATCAGCGACACGGCGGGTAGAGAGTTTTCAGGTGCAGGCGGACGGGGCATCACAGGCGCAAGGGCTTTCAGATCGCGGCGAACAAACGGGGTGACAGTGTCGGCGACAAGGACATCATCTGAGGACGCGCGGAATGGTAATCACTGTTCCTCGCAGAAGACGTGGCGGCCGTGTTAGGGAGCCGAGATAACTGCTGTGAAATTCGGCTGCTTTTCACCTGCTCGAAAGGACGGCATTCTTTTATGATTGTGTCCACGGTAGTACTGTCTTTGCAAACAATTAAGTTAAAAGCCTAATCCGCAAGCAATTTCAGAACATGGCCCACCTTGTTGGACTCGGTCATGGCGCCGTCAACTTTATGGCAAAGCGCCAAGACAACTTGGATATATGCAACATAGCTTACTGTTGACGACGGGGCGCGCGACGCGAGCTGCTTTCTCGCGGAGAGCTTCCGGTCATCGGGTCTGTCCAAGCACGGAGCTTTTCTTTCAACGTGTCCCAGCTCACCAGTTCGTCTTCGTGGGTTTCGTACCATACCCGGGCCGTGCCACTAAGATGGAAACATTCGCCGGCATCACGGTAGGATCCCACCGGTTATACGTGCTCACTCGTTCATATAGCCTGAGCCAGTCGTCGACATCGGTGCCGTCGTTCCCAGAAAAAGTACCGGGGTCACAAGGAGGAGCCATGACCACGAAGGGAGCAGCAGCAGCAGGAGCGCTTCGTGACTCGCCGGGTGGAGCCATGATGGTAGTAGGCCTGGCCTGACGACCGCTTCGGTGCTGTGCGGCGTGGAGATCCTTTACCCAGCACCTCCACCGAAGATGTTACGTGGCCTGAAGTCTAGGCAGGCACAAGGACGACCGGAGTACAGGGCACAGATTACAGCGAACACTTCCTCCAACCGTCTTTACGAAGATTATCCGTCGCAATATTGTTGTCAAGCGTAGAGCAATATTTCCTTAATGTTTGTAAGGAAGCGCTTGCGCGTTAAACCTGGTGAGCCACCCAAACGAAACACTGCTTGCATCTAGTGCGCACACAACTCCATGCAATCTTAACACGATTATTAGCACGATAGGTACGCTCTTCCGCCTGGTACAAACTGAGAGGCTGTGCGAGAGAAAGAAAGCAAAGCTGCGGGAAGAATCGCCAGAGAAGGTACATTGATTGCCACTGTGATGTTATTCACAGGAATTCGCTGTCATGTGACAAGTATTGCACTTTTAGCAACCTTTCAGACTTTTTTTTCTGCTCGCTTTGCATTTATGTCTTCATATGTTCAGTTGGCCTCTAGCAATTAACCATTTGGTTCGTAACGAGCACACTCGTTTGCCGTCGCCTCTGGCAAGTTTCATAGCACTTCTTCCTGCCTTATTACTGAAGGTGAACTAAGCTGCTAGTGTGAGCCCTGTCTTGTGTTTTAGTTTCCTAGCCCTGTTCCTTGTTTCCGCATGCTGCCTCTTTCCCATAAAGTTGTTGCTTATCTGTGCTTATCATAGGCAACAGTGAATTTGAAGCTTGTGCGACTTCTAGAAATTGTCAAATATGCGTTGCGGGAATTGAAACACCTTTCCTTCCTATTGTACACGCAATGTGCCTATGTTCGGAGCCGTTTGAAAGCTAGAAGTTACTTGGGGGGATTTTACTTTGGAAGTTGTGTAGTGATTTGCCCAGGTGGACGGATAAAATTTCATGAACACTGCAAGGCAGTGATATTGGTGGTAGTTGTAATTTTGTATTAAAGTCAAAAATAAGCTCTGGCACAGCTAATGTTGCCAGCAATGGCTTTGTGCAGGAGCAGAAAACTCAATTAAATGTGAGCAGGTTTTAAAAAGGCTTTTTTAAAGTAATCTTAAATGCTTTAACAACATATCTATTCTTTTGGCACTTTGTTGTCTCAATCTTGCATTTACTGGTGGACATATGTATGTGCACCATTTTCTGGTGCATATTGTAGCCATTATAAGCATAATTGGTAATACATATTATCCACATTTTATGTAGCTAGCTTTGCTTGCCCTTGTTGTAATGAATTCTCGAATCAATTACAGGCTCTGTGTAAGTCTGTGCTATTATCTGCTTAATAGCTGAGTTGCTTAGAATTTGCTGCAGACTTCAAGTAAGAGCAAGCAAGTTATGCCGCAAAAGGTAAATTTCCTGTGTTTCAAGAAGGCATACACACTATGCGAGAGTCTGGGGACAGTAAATATTTTGGTTTTGCGGTGCGCTGGTGCAGCGCATGAGCAGCAATATACTCGCACTGTCTTGCTGATGAAATGTGAAGCTTTTGGTGCCACTCATGATGATTATGATGATGGTGTATTAATTCTGTGCTCTCAACATTGAAGCAAAAGCATGGTGCACATCAGGAGTCCAATGTTTTATCCCTTGTTTTATGCCTGTTGTGCAGGTTCACATTCCCGAGTGATGGATTGATGCTGCTCAAAGAAAAGTAGGTCCACTTGCTTGAATAGCCCCAGAAGTGACACCTGAAGCAGTGAAGGGCAACAAAAACTTCTACAACAAAATATCTCTTCACAAAAGGGGAGTCTTGCATCATTTGAGAAAGGTGCACAGCTGTTGATAAACCAAAAAAGCATTTGCAGCATGTTGTTTTCTTTATGTAATGTGATTATCTTTCCTTTGTCATTTCAAAAATGAGTCGTTTTGAGCACGCCGTCATATACCATATGTTTCAGGGAAGCCCGCTGCTCATTTTTGCAGGTAGGTTTTTTGAGGTAATAAAATTGCTACTGCAGCATAGTAATATCAGTGTTGGCAGACACCAGACAATAGATGAATCATGGTAACTAGTAAGCTGGAGAACAGGATTCTAGTAATTAACCAGTTAACTGATTGCAAATAGTAATTTGTAGCTCGCTGTAATAGGGATATCAGTAATACCGTCAGCACTGTGACTAAGCAGATTTAAACAGTTTCACATATGGTTCAACAAATGCGCACCGGCAATAGGTGAGCAGAAACACCTGCATATTCCACATGACCACCTCTGTCCTGCCTCAGCTTGGGCAGCGAGCAGGGGTGAGCATTGTGGTGCAGGCAGATGCAGGTAGTTGCGTGGCCCGTGCACTGTGGAGTGGCATGCAGGGTGTCGTTGTGTGGGAGCAGTGAGCAACGGAATGTACCGTGACGAGTTTGGATGTTGAATGTGACATGTTCGCCATTGAATGACATGCATAGATGGGTGTCACTGTGCGCCCATCACTGGTGCATAGTTTTTGAATTGCACATGAAAGTGGGAAAAGTTTTTGAGCCGCAGCTAGAAGGACAATCACATTTTTGAAATTCTAAACACTGATTTGGCTTCTATTATTGACAGGCTGTAAATCTTGAATGGCTGGCAGGTACCTATCTGTCAGAGGTAAAAGGCAACTATTAGAATTTAGCTGAGCGGCTTATTATAGTCATATTTCTTTACGATAGTCTTAAGGAAGACCTTCTAGCCAGTGATGTAAATCGATTTTGATGATGTGGCTAATCGGAGGTTAATACATGTCACGCAGCCTGAGAGGGGATTAACCATACCGCATTGAGATTATCAATGAATAAACCTCAGGGTTGTGGCAATTGGTCGCAACCGTTCACTGGAGGGCCACCCTTGATGAACATCTAGCGCCTCATTCTGGAGTTGTCCAACTATAGTTACCATGATGCACCTATTTTTGACGTCCACCGACAGATATATTAGAGTCCTGCAAAAGACATCGTCTACCCCATACAGTCTTCTTTTAGACATTAGCGGCAGGCCTTCCTGAAACACTTAGTATATTGCTGGGGCAACTTTAACCAGTTGCGAAATAAAGGAATAAATACTCATTAGCATTCACCTAAACACAGCCATGCAACCGCAAAAGAAATTGATATATAGGTACTCTTTATGTGACAGATTACACAGGCCCCCTAAAATAAGTTTCTAAATTTTGTATTCTTCGAAATAGAGCAGCAGATGCCGTGTAGTGAATTGTGAATAGCACAATATTTCTGGCATGCTTATTTAGTTGAGCAGAAATTCAAGAGAACTGTTGTGGGAATAACCATGAATGACTACTTCATCGTTAAGTTTGTCTAGTAGCTGCTGACATTGGATGCACTTTTCATTCCGAATATTAAATTCACTGCGAATGAAGTTATGACTTTGTGTACTGGTTGCTTTTCCAGGTATCTTAGGGTTTCGCACAGGCAGTTATGACTAAAATACCCTGAAGAATGTCAGAAAAACAACTCACGGTACTTGGTGGCCACCTAAATTGTGTTGAAGAATTCAACAAAATTGATATGAAGTACAGCTCATCTGCATCTTCAGAGTGGCTGGTGTGGGCCTGCGTTTGAAGCTCTTGAGACAGAATAAAAATGTAATTGTGCAAAGCTGTGTTTTCTAGTGCATGGGGATGGGGCATCACTCGTTCCTTTTGAACAGGGCTGCCAGGGACCCTGGATTAGGGAAGGCAAGGGGGACGGTCGTCCCCCCTCAACATTTTCCAAGGAGGCCAGCGCACTCCTCCCCCCCATGCCAGTCTCCAATTGCTTGCAGTTCGGTGCATCTGTGCCAATATGCTAATATTCAGTGTTTACCTGTGTGCTGGCAAGTCCCTGGCAGTGCACCAGTGTGCCACTGCGTCAGCATGCAGTTTTAACCAGTGTGCCAGTATGGAGTCGTTTCAAGTGTATACCAGTATGCACAGGTTTCAAGTGTATGCCAGTATGCACTGGTTTCAAGTGAACCAGTATAAAGTGTTACACAGTACCAAACCGGTCCGATAATCAGGTATGGCACTGGTTTACACGTCCCAGTGGCACTGTGTTTTCCGATAGGGAAAGATTTCCAGCCATATCCTTGATAGATTAAGAAGCGCAAAATAGAGGGTGCTGTAAAGAGGTGGTCAAGCTCAATAACCTGTCAGGCGCCGCTCGCCGTTTCCCTCTTAAACAGGTTTCAATGCGAGAGCGTAACAGTGGGCGTTTGGAGAAAAAGCCGTGCGCGTTGTAACACTAATTCAGGATCGGCCAACAGGTTTGTGGCGTCACACGTTCAGCTGTGCGATGAAAACGACTCAAACTCAAGTTAAATTATGACTACAAGGTCGTCACAATTTAACTTATATTTAATTATCATGACGCAAACGACATTATGAATTACAAGGACGTAAAATAAAGCAGAATGGTGTAGAGGTAGAGAATCCGTCTGGCGTGCAAGAAGACCGCGGTTCAAATCCCTGTGGCGTACAATTCTCTACCGGATAAGAAAAGCTCCAGGTGTCGAAGGAATTGCATAACCAGGCCGGGGGTGTTGCCTGATCTCGGTGACCAGAACCGACAATGCACTCTCTCACCAGAACAGGATTTGACCACCCTGGTGTTGTACTTGGCTACAACATGCTATATGATATATCCAATAAACTCTCGGCCCTCAGTCTCCACTGCTGAGGAGCAACTGACCAAGGGGGTGGTCGAACCTGTTACGCAGTGGAGGATGCTAAGAATCTTCACTGGAATCTGAACCCGGCAACGTTTAACACTAGAACCTTTTCCAGTGAGGCTATTTTAGCAGTGCTGTTCGAGGACATAGCGGGAATTAGATGAGATGTCATAGGGCTTATTGCAGTTAGGAAGACACAGGACGCGTGGGCCCTGCTAAGGACAGGTACGTCCTATGCTATCGGGGATAGCGGACTGGCGAGAGCTATGTGTGGGATTCCGCATCAATTGGCATGTCGCTGGCAGCATAGATGACTTTTTTTACTATTCACGACAGGGTTTGGGTTATAATTAGGCTCAATAAGAGGTACAAACTGAAGGTGGTACAGGCGTACTGGATTACATCCAGTTATGACGCCTAGGTTGTCGAAAGCTACGAAGACGTGGAATCGGCAATGTGCAAAGTAACAACACAGTACACTGTACTGATGGGCGATTTCAATGCTAAAGTAGGCAAGAAGCAGGCTGGAGACCAGACAGTAGGTGACTATAACATAGGTCCTAGGAAGAGCAGGAGGAGTTAATAGTAATCCCATGAGAGAAATAATTTATGAATCACGGATACCTTCTCACGCAAACGAGAGAACAGGAAGCGGCACTGGAAAAGCTCCAATGGTGAGACTACAAATGAAAAAGACTTCATACTGTGCGCTCACCATGGCACCGTGCGGTCCTCGTAAAGGTGCGGTGGAGCGATGATAGGATGGTAAGGTCTCTAATCAGCCTTTACTCGATGAGGGAACTGAAGAAACTAGTAAGAAAGAAGCCCGTCAACTAGTTAGTGGTAAGAGGGAAAGTAGAGAAATTCAGGATCTCGCGCCAGAACAGATATTCGGTTTAAACGAACACGACGACCTTAGTGTTCAAGCAAGGGATGATAAGATTGAAGCTATCATTACGGAGCGCACAGTAGAAGTAGGCGATACGATGACTCGGCAGGATACCGGCAAGCTCTTTCAGGAGACGAAATATACTATGGAACGCCAACGCATGGAAGGATCTAACCGAGCACACAGAATAGAAATGGCAGAGTCATTAAAAGTAATGAATAAGCGCATGGTATCCGACATAAGAAAGGTTAACACGGAAAGATTCGAGCGGGCTCTAAAGAATGCAGGAAGCCTAAAAGCGATGAAGAGTAAATTACGCATAGGCAAAATTTAGATGTATGCGCTCAAACACAAAAAGGGCCCTGTCATTAGCATTATGGTTAAGAAGTTAAAGTAGCCGAATATTTCTACATAAAATTTTACAGTAGCTAATGTAATCACATGGTAAGTGAGATAGGCAGTATCACCCAGCAGTGGGACATGTCACCAGTAAAGAAAGTGGAAGTACAGAAAGCCTTGGAAGAAATGCGAAGGGGGAAACCAGCTGGTGAGGATCAGGTAACAGATGATCTGTTTAAGGACAATAAAGGAGGTGGGGACGGGGCGCTGGAAAAACTAGCCACCGTGTATACGCAAGGCCTTATCACCTCGAGCGTACCAGAGGCTTGGAAGAACGCTAGCATCATCTTAATTCTCAAGAAAAGAGATGTTAAGGGCTTGAAAACTGATAGAACAATCAGCATACTGTTCGATATTCGCTAGGGAATCGCCAGTAGAGTCAGAACATTTATAGACTTCAATCAATCAAATGATCATGCAGTCTTTTGTAAAGGGTACTACACAACAGGCCATATTTCTCGTTTTTTGCGCAGAGCGCAGACTCACCTTTATTCTTCCTTTTCGGATCCTCTTGTGAGCTGAAGATGTCGACTACTGTTGAAATCATGACGCATAAGGCCAGGACGCCCAGAAATGATCTGCCGAGAACAAGTAAAAACAGAGCCACGAAATAAACTAATCAGCACTCGTTTCATGCTTCCTACCTTACGGCTGCAGTTGGGTAAAAAACATTCCAGGGGTCGTTTACTGTACTCACATTATAAGAACTTGGCCTTTAGTGAAGGCAGTATTAACTGCTGTAACGCAGTTTTTGATGCTGACGTCTGCAGAAGCAGGAAGAACTGAAAGGCAAAAAACTAATAGGGTCCAAACTATTTGAAAGGGCAGTTGAGTACAACAGTAGAAAATATTTCACTCAAGAAATGCAACACATGCGTGCGTTTACATTTGAAGTAATTATTCCTGCAGGTATTGTTTCCCGGAAATACTGCAAACTTTTTTTTTGTTGGCATTTGTGGTGAAAATCGTATAGATTGCTCGTTATGAGTCTGAAGTCTTCAGAAACAGGTAGTGAGAAATTCAAACTGCGTTGTCAGTGGTAACTGATGCGAACCCTAATGACGAAAGTGGGTTAGCTCGCAATAGCCACCTCCTTAAAATAAAAACTTTATATCTTAAAATAAAGGCACACTGTAGAGAGACACAATATCACACACTCTATAGGCACTGCCGGTACAGTCGAAGATTAAATAGTTGACAGCTCTTAGAGAAGAATATGATTAAAGCTCAACGTGCTCATTGCTGTGGACATATTTTTCAAATGTGTGGTAGCTCATGGAACAAACCAAGATTGGCACAGCATCGTGAATTGGCTTCCGCAGCAAGCTTAGCGGCAAACGCAAATTGCTTACTCCACGACCAGGTAATTATTGTTTCACAGGCAGCAGCGAGTCGGAACAATTACATTGCCGCCCACTCAGGGAGGTGTTCGGGGCGGCGCAGCATGATGCAACCGTGGAAGGTGGGCACCAAGGCGCAGGTGTACATGAGCCCTTCTCTACGCTAATCTATCCGAACTGACAGCAGATCTAGTGCCTGCGTCAATACAATGGCCGGTTCCATGTTGGCGAATGGAGTCGAGGTACTGCTGGGCTCGTCATATATCGAACACCATTCAATCTTGTCCCAATACCACTGCCTCACCGGCGAGATCAAGTCGACTACGTGCAGTTCAGGAACACCTAAACTGCATTACAATTTAGCGAACTCGTAAACCAATTTCAAACTGCACAGAAATGTGTCAGTGCTGTCACTGAACTGCGTATCCAAAGAAATCTCTCTCCGCGGTTGGGGGGGGGGGGGCAGGAGCATACACGTGAGGCCTTACCCTGGTGCTAGAGTAGAACTCCAGAGATCAGGACTGAAAATTCAGGGGAACAATATTGGGTCATTCCATGCGGAACGTCCCAGGCTCCAAAAGCGACCATCACTGATTTTGATGAAAAAAAATCAGGCAATTGTCGATTATGTGAATGCCGTTTTTATAAATTATTTTCACAGAAAAAAAATTTTTTCTCACGTAAGCGCGTTTCGAAGTTTTCGCGAACACGATAAAGTTGCTGAAGGTAAATATTTTTAAATCAGGTGTGAAAGAAGAATAAATAACAAATTCTATTTCATATTACTGCGAATGCGTCGTTCTTTGACGCGACGTCGTTAGTGTCCCTGTAAAAGAATTTTCTGCTTTTTCTCGGTACAAAAAAAGCAAAAATTTGTGCGTTTTCAGAATTTTTTATTATAAACGTCTTTCAGGTTTTAGTCACAATAAATTTTTTCACCGTTCACTTGGTGGTAGAGTTGCCGCCAAAAATATTTTGAACTTTCTTTAAAAATAAATTTTCAAGAAAACCATTCGCAAAATCGGCAAACGGTGAAGTTTTTCTTAGAGTGGGACATAAATTAGGCGTATAGGGCCTCGATATAAAAATACCTGAGATAGCTCAGTGAACACATGCACTTCTTAGCTTGCAATCCACAAACTTTTTTTGAGGAAATTTTCTCTGACGCGAGAAAAAAAATTTTGAAGTTCACAATCAGTGTGAATGGTCAGCACTGCCGAAATGCGTTTTCACTGCAACGCACGTGCGCGGCATCCACCCTTTTTTTTCGCGCGCATGTTTACTTTAGTTCTTTGCCAAGCGAACACGTTCTCAGTCAGTTGATGCCAGTAAAAATTCATCTTGAACGAGGTACTTTGCTCTGTTTAACACCCATTTTTGGCCTCAGCATGGCCAGGTAAACGAATAAAACATCGATGTGACGACTATTGTGTGACAGTTAATCGTAAACGTTGCAGAGGCAGAAGAACGACATGGCCATTTCTTCTCTCCTGTCTTACAACGAATGAAAAGATGGCTTGAACGGGCGCATGGGCACTTAAAGCTGGAGGCTAAACCCTGCAAATAAAAAATTTCTCTACATCCTTGTTCTCTGCTTTTTTTTCTCTCCTCCCCTCATCTGTTCGACATTTGAATTTTTAATTTCAATATGAGGCCACCTGTATGTTCACGCCTCATTCGTGACTTGAATTTCTTGGACGTTTGAGATTGATTTGATGCCAACATGAAGTGTTGAAGACGTCGCTGGCCTAAAGTAGTGGAACTGTCGCGTTCCTTTCACTGTGATTGCCATGGCGAATCTGGAAGCCTGTTCTATTCTTTTTTCTTGTATTTCTGTGTTGGGCATCCAGATTACTGTAACTCCTTTTACATTATTTTTTGTCCAGGTAAACAAGTCCTCTGGTGATATAACTTGATACTGATATGGCCTCTGCAAACTTTCTCGTGCTGCGAGACGTTTTAGTGTGCCACCGACACCATCGCATGCACGTTTTCAGTGTGAAGTAGCGAAGAAATTCCATTCTGCCGCAAGACTGTGATCTTCTTCATGGTAACAAAGATTCAGAAAGTTATTTTTATGCAGCTCCATCAAGAAAATGGGGAATTTTTTTATTACTCGAGGAAGATCTTGTTTCATCACTTTAGCATTGCACACTGAAAATCGTATACTGCAACAGCATCATGTTCCAAACAGTCAGAAATGACGTCGAAAGACCGCACAGGAACCTCTGCAGGGTTGCTTTGCTCTGTGCAATCATAGACAAGTATTGGGTGTATGGTGGCCTGCGTGTTTACCCAATGTTACGATTGTGGCACGTCCGTAATTATAAAACTAATTTTCAGCGAAATCCATCACTATTACGGCCTCATGTCGATTTAGGTTCATCTTCAGGTTTCTAAAATATAGAGCTTGCTGCTTGCTGGTAAAATGGTTTATTTTAAGTTGGTTCAACATATGCGCGAACGTTTCCGAAAAATCTTCATCTGTCACAACAATGGTTTCGATTCTACAGCGGGCTCCACTAATCCATGTTGGACATGTAAGCTGTCTCTGCTCTCGATGACATGAGCAAGACTTTTTTGCAGCAGGGTTTCGGCGTAAACAGTGCCTAGGAAAGGTGCGCATTTGTCATACTGAGCTGCGGTGGGTAGGTCTTACGCAGCGAAAACACAGTTGGGCAGTGTCGCCCAGTGACACTGGTAGAGAACTTCAATTTTTTTTCCCGCGCCACACAAAATTTACTTGAACAAAACATTCTGGATTGCAAGCTAATAAGAGTATGTGTTTACTGAGTTATCTCAAGTATCTTTATATCGAGTGCCTTTATGCTTAATTTAGGTCTCAATCTACGAAAACCTTCTCTTTGCCAACTTTGGGACGGATTTTCTTAAAACGTACTCTACTGTGGTTTCGCTTTCGCTGGGTAAGACCTACGCACCGCAGCTCTGTTTGGCAAATGCGCAGTTTGCCCAGGCACGTTTTACGCCGACAAAAAGCAGCAGTCTTATATGGGGGCACTAATGACGTTGCATCAAACAACGATGCACACGCAATAATATAAAATAGAATTTGTTATTTAATCTGCTTTCACACCAGATTTAAAAATATTGGGTTCGATTCCAGACTGATAAATGATATTACTTCTTGGGAATAAATAATGTACTTTACATCTTTATGTGCCATAATGACATTTCAGTAATGCTACAAGGCCATAGTCGCTATTTAACTTGAGTTGTAATCATTTTCATTCCACAGATCAACAAGTGACGTCACAATTCTCTCGACCAATCCTGAATTAGCTTGACAACACGCATGGCTTTTCGTTTGAACGTCCACTCTAAGAGTGTCGCTTTAATAACTGGCCGGCCTGGTTAAGTGCCTCCAGATATTGTCAATCGCGAGGCGACAGTAAACACCTCAGCAGAACTTGATCGCGCCGAAGATCAGTGAACAAAAAAAAAGTTTTACTCTTAGGATCAGAAGCTGGCCGAAGAATTCTGCGCCTATGTCTACGCAGACTAACTAGGCGCCTATTCCTGCTTTCGCAACTCCTTTTATAAGATTTACCACACCTTGTCAGCAACAATTTTTTTTCCACAGCATGGCCCCTGAAAAGATAACTCGACCCAAAGTGGCCGCTTAGACGCACGACGCAGATATTGATCAGCACGATGCCTCGGAGTCCACGCTCTAGTACACGGCCGTCGCAGTAATGTTCGATAAAGTCGGCGAAGCTTGCTACTGGCAAGAAACAAATACCTTTTGCACACTATTAAGAATGAAAAGCTTTCAGATTTTTTTTCTCCTGTTTCCGTTTAGGGCATCCTCTGTGCCTTAACAGAGCTCCTTTCTACCACTACCTCGTGTACAAATTCTATTCAATCTTAAGTTGTATGTCATTATACATCAAGCATTGATGAGACGAGGTGAACATTTTCGGTGGCGGCCGGTTCAAGCTTGTACAGTTCAGGAGCCTAATTCGGAGTGCTTTTCATATATATGATCGCTTCATGGTTTCCAGGCAGCCCGGATACCGCATTCATTGGCCTAGGGCTTGTTGAATGACGACGACTCGGTAAGCATTTTTGTGAACCCGGTCTTGAGGTAATGAACAACTAATATTTTCAAATCACCATCACCTAAGAGCCGTAATACCACAGCTTTCACGCCAGACAAGCCTAAGAAAACTAGACAAAGGCAGGATAGTAGTATAACGACTCCGTTAAATTCTATTCTGCTGCAACTCCTTTATTTGTGTTTAATTCAAGAGCCACCAGGCTGTTGCTAAACATAGATAAGACTGACAAGATGGCTTCCATGCCAATTTGTTAGAAACTATGGGCAACAATGTTGCATTATTGTGACCTGCCGGTGCGAATTCCACTCCCATTTATGAAACAAACAAAGAAAAATTAGGTGGACGCTTAAGCTCCGCCTTAAGTGCAGACGCGTTATCGGCTTCTCCTTTTTCTCATTTGTTTTTATTTATCTTTCTATCATGTTTATATTTGGTTTTATGTATTTAATTACTATAACGCCAGTACACATCCCCAACACTTGTCACTAAGACATGCACTCCACAACACGCTTGATCCGCGACCCTTCTTGGCCTATGCGTTGCACAGGGGTTGCCCTATGCCTTCTGGGCCTATGCGTTGCAGAGCATTCAGCCCCAATGCCGCCGAATTTCTTTCAATTAATTACTTCTATATTCTTAAGTATCCCGATTAGAGGAACGTTGTAACCAATTTTAGCTTCAAATGGATCCTGGCCCAATTCGTTAGCTTCATTTGAACCTTCTAGAATTTTTTTCGACGTAATCAGTACGATGGATGACGGCTTCGGGTTTTCAGCAGAACGAGCTCCTTAAACTTTCGTGTAATAGCTACAAGGTACTGCAGGAAGCCGCAGCAAGGGGCTGTATTCTCTAAGCTTGCTTTTCTTTGGCCTTTCTGCCATTGGTCATCCGCACTTTTGATAAAACAGCCGGCAAAGGGCATTGCCTGTAGGCTGTAAGTCCTGACGTTACAGGCGGCCGCTGTAAGAGGTAAAGGGGCATAAGAACGGAAGAGAGAACAAAGCTGACAAAGCACGTCTCCTCTTTAAAGTACAGGCCCTCTCGAAGCGAGAATTTGGGCCGTAATGTCAGATCTATCTTTTCGTGTTTATTAGCATCTCTGCAATGATAAAACATTTGCTGGAGAACATATGTCTTCGAAGAACAATAAGCAAGTAGACATCGGAGTGACCGTCCCATCTCTTTCGTCGTTTGAAAACACAGCTTCGAGACAGAAATAAGATTTGTTTAGAGCACGGGCGCTCTTCATGCGTCGCTCTGACGGATTGATTACCAGCACTTTCATCGCGGAAAACAGCGCCTGCAGCTAACATTCTAATCGACCTCATTTTCCTGGATGTAACCGGAGAACGCTATAACTATAGAGGACAGACGAAATCAACTCTAGGAGTTTTCCTCCATGAAACATCCCGAGTTCAGAAAGTAGGCGTATACTTATGGAGAGATGTACCTAGAATCACTGCTCCAGTTAAGCAGATTTGTAAACGAATCCTTAGCTGGTGGAGACGTACCTGCTACTAGCAGCGCCTGCAGTTCATCCTGGGTGCAGTCGTCGAGTTGACATATTCCAAGGCGGACGAGTGGGAGTCGTTGCTCGAAAAGGCTGCCTGTGAATTTTCGAACCTGTGCGAAGAGACACCCTCATTGCTTCTTGTGCACTGTCTGCGCCTTCAAAGTCTACTATTTAACACTGAGCGACAGTATATCTTGATGCGCTGTTTGTTTCTGCTCACGAAGCTTTTTAGTCAGCTTCATGTTGACGTAAATTTGCACCAGGTTTACTTTCCTGCTCTAGAAAGAAAAGAATAGATAAAAACACGAAAATAGTACATAGAAACTATCTGGAAATTGAAAACAGTGAGTGCAATAAACAAATGGTAAAGCGAGATATTGTACTCGATTGTCTTTTGAAATCAATAATTGCCGTATACACTTGTTTTGTTTATCAAAACCATCTCTAATTGCTATATGCCGACAGAAGTCATTGGGTAACGCTTAGAGGTAAACTAACTAGGTGAAAACCACCCCGGAACTGTGCGTGTCCGTGCGAATGCTTACCGTTTAGCGCGTCACTTTAATAATATTATCACATGCAACACGCTAGAGCATTCGCATCATGTTCCAATATACAGTTTCTACGAATAGCCAGGCTTAATGCTGAACTAAGGCACCTGCTTCGCCATAGAAAAAGTTTTAGTTGACAACATATTTCCGGCGCATGAAAATAAAAAAAAACTTGCAACTGCAAAATGCACAAAGAACGTCCCGCCCTGACCTAAGAGCACAAATATAAAATATTTGCAAATAAGCTGTCTTACGCTGAGAAGATAAGAGAGTAATGTGCTTCTGTAGCACGGACGTAATACCGCATCAGCTCTTTCGCGGAATATTCGGAATAGCGCATTTGTAAACGTCACCCCGATAATTATTTGTGTGCATGAATATTGCCTCCGGTCTTTATCGCAAGATTTTGGTATGTGGTTTAACAACTGGTCTAAAAATAAATAATGCTGCTATCAGTTCTGTGATGTTCTCATGAAAACGGCTAACGCGAGACACGTGTTCAGAGGATTACATTGAAAGACTGCTTTACAATTAATGATTATCACTGATAGTACGCTGCGTTGCCGAAACGTTGGGGTTAGCTACTGATGCTTTAACATTAAGCACAAGTTATCCTGGCGGTGATGAAGACGGTTGCAATCGTATACAGGTGCGTTTCTTGCTGTACACATAACTACCACGAATATTTGTGTCGCGAATATTTTAACTTCGTCATTATCGACACCGCCTTCAGCTGGTTGCGCGCCCCAACTCTGGTAGCTAGGTTTCCGTCGTGCTTGAAGGCTACCATTTCACGCCTCTTTCTCATCAAACGGAGAAGCAACAAACCTTCAATGTTTCCTGTAAATCTGGATCAGAGATGATGCACATCTATTAATACGTAATGAGCACACATAGCATTTATGGGGAAAGCTGGTACTGTCGTAAGAATGTAGTAGGACTGTCTGAAGGCAAAATATTTTTGCGGACATCTGAGAGTTTCTGCCAGTAGAGAACTTCAGAAAGCAGTCTGACCTACGATAGTTATCGTGCATACAGACTTGTGGAACATGTGTAAATAGGCCCTAAACTAAATAATATAAAAAAATTAATGCCTATCAACAATACAGCGATAACATATAGCTGGTCTCTGTTATGATATATTCACTGCCGGCCTGGCGAAATTAGAACGGAAATCAATTGTACGGAGCATTGCGGATTACCCGTTACTTGAGCTAGTAAAAAGAGCCCTTTCTTTTCTTGTCTTTCACAGCTGCTCCCGTCTTTAGTTGAGCTATATTTTTGAAGTTCGCTAGTAACGATTGCTGGCACGCCAACAGACATCATTATCACTGTGTAGCCGCTATGACAGAGCTTCCACATATTTAATCATCTATGCCTTTGCATATCGTCGTTTGAGCAGCTATAGGGTGTGCCGAAGCCGATTCATAGAGGCGAAAACTATTGCTCAAGCATTCGCAAACATGTTTTGAAAATGCTCTCCGTAGGCATGTGAGGCAGGGAGAACAAAGTTTACAAATTTTAAGCTGAAACGACAATTTGATGCTGGGCAGTGGCGGTGTGGCCGTGCTCTCTTCTGTACAGAAAAACGCACCCTTTATTCAAAGACTCGCCCTTGCACAGCCACGGTTCCACAACGGAATGGATTGCTATGGCCAGAAATTAATGGCATCGTCCTTAACCTGGGTGTTTATGCTCTGGTTGCAAAACTTGCAAGACGCCAAAACATTCCTTAAGCAAAGTTTAGGATTCTCACGGAAGAGAACCGCAATGCCGAAAACCTGCTGCTAGGATTATTCTTGGAAGGAAAAGAAGACTATGCTAAACTAACATTTTTAAGGGCACAGGGTAAGGTAAAATTAGAAAAAAATCGTTTTTTTTTCTTTTGGAATTTTAGAAGTTCAATTCTTTCTACACATGTTCCATGATCGCACTTTCCTCAGAAAGCCATATTTACGGCTGAAAACGCTTTTTCCGAAACCAAGTAGTGAGCGGCCACTCCCCCATTCTGGATTAACGTCAATTTTTTCAACCAAAAAGTCCACCACCTGATTTCAAAACTTGTCTAAAATCAGCTACATATTAAAAATTGTCTGGCAACTATTGTACAGCTCCTCTTTTTTAGCCAAGACAATCCTGAGACGCTTTGCACGTTTTTTCCACGTTTCTGCAACCTTCATGCAGCTGCGTCCGAGTGCTATCCCTTTCGATCAGTATTGTAAATTGTGCCGGTGTTGGTTGCTGCTGATAAGTTGAGATGCCCAGGGCAAAGAACGCCTTCGTCAGGCGTGAATTTCACGGCAACCGCTACGCTCATCGTGAAAAAGCAAAAGGATGTCCACGACCGAATGAAATCCCGAACGCCGAACGCGCCAGCTCCTCGACATCGAAGCTTTCAAGATTTTCTCTGTGCTTCCAGGAAGAGGATGTGCTACAGAGCAGCAGCCAATATGCCTTAATGGACATGGACGGCATTTGTGCCGCAATTACACAGATTTGTGTGTGCAGAGAGTGTGGTGGAAGTGTTGAGCTCATCGAAATTGTGACAAAACGGGTAGGTGTTGCAAGCGTTTACAGTTTGAACTCTGAAGTGTGTAGTGCCGCACAACGATTTGAGACGTCGAAGAAAACTACTTCTGGCCTCTATGAAGCCAACCTCAGGTTAGTGTATGCCTTGAGGTCCATTGGTAAGGGAATGGCTGCAGGAAATATACTCTGTGCTATGCTAAACCTTCCTAAGCCGCCGACAAAGTTTGCGAAATACAATCAAGAGCTTCTAGGTCACATCGAAGCTGCTGCTCAGGAGTCGATGAAAAGCGCAGCTGACAAAGCTGTGCTGCTGAATGAGGGGGAAAAAGACATCGCAGTTGCTCTTGATGGAAGCTGGCAGAAGCGAGGCCATACTTCCAATAACGGCATAGTCTCTGCGACCAGTGTAGACTCTGGGAAAGTGCTGGATGTGGAGGTTTTGTCTAAACGTTGTCCAAAGTGCAGCATCAAGGGTACAAACAGTGACCCCCTTCATAGAGAGGTGTGCCAAAGCAACTACCAAGGCACCAGCGGTGGAATAGAAGTCGCAGGAGCACTGAAAATTTTCGGCAGGAGTGAGGAGCTTCACGGCGTTCGATACGTCAAATACCTTGGGGATGGTGACAGCAAGGCTTTTATGGCTGTGAAGGCACAAATGCCATATGGTGATTCCGTTGAAATATCCAAGGTTGAGTGCATAGGGCACGTGCAAAAAAGGATGGGCACAAGGTTACGAAGGCCAAAAAAAGGAAACAAAGCAGGAAAACTCTCTGATGGAAAGAGCCTCTCGGGCCGAGGCCGACTGACTGATGCAGTAATAGACAAGCTCCAGACGTACTATGGTTTGGCCATCAGAAGAAATGTAGGAAACCTGGATGAAATGCGAAAGGCCGTTTGGGCAACCTTCTTCCACTTATCGGCCACAGACGATGACCCATGCCATGGACTTTGCCCAAAGGGACCTGATACGTGGTGTGCCTTCAACAGAAGTCAGTCAGAGGGCAAGCCATTTTTCCACAAGGAGAGTTTGCCTGCATCTGTCTTGGAGGCTATCAAACCCATTTATAAGGAGCTATCGAAGGCTGAGCTCCTAGAGAACTGCCTGCATGGGCGAACTCAAAATGCAAATGAGTCGTTCAACCATGTTGTTTGGGAACGTGCGCCAAAGAATGTGTTTGTTAGGCTTCGGACCCTACGGATGGCAACACTGGATGCTGTTCTTTCATTTAATGATGGTAGCATCGCACGGGCCAACGTTTTGAAGGCGTGTGGATTGAACCCAGGGAGCAACACCATCAAGTGGCTGAGGGAAGCTGACCTTAAGCGCATGTACTTTGCGGACCGAGCAACACGACAGCTTACAAAAGAGGCCCGACAGTCAAAACGACAAGCCGAAAAGCGAAACAATGACGGCGACAGTGACAACGAAGCAGGGGGCTATTAAACCAATTACTATGGAGGCGTTTCTGCGAATAAAAAATGGTTTTTCACATCTTTTTTCTCTTTACGCTCTATTATCTCAAAACAGTGTTTTTTCTTACAAAGGTACCATTATTTCCAATGCCTTTCAAGACAGACGGCTGATTTTTTTTGCAATCATCTACATAAGTGTTGCCAACTACTGAACTAGAATTAAGCAATTTCATTGAGCAGTTATTCTGTTATAAATTTTGAAATGCGCAAAGAAAGGCCAGATTTGTGTACTACCGGTAAAAATTTTATTAAAAATTGAATTTTCAACACATTTCAAATATTCTAGTTCAGTAAAAAGAGCACAAAATTTGGCAAACAATGATATATGAATTATTAGGCTACTGTTATTAGTTAGTGAGAAACATGTACCTCAACATGGCCTAAAATGCATGGGAAGTATAGGGCTTACCCTGTGCCCTTAAGCTCTCTTCATGTAGGGGCCGCCACGGTGCCTAAATGGTTATGGCGCTCGGCTGTTGGCCCGAAAGATGCGGGTTCGATCCCGGCCGCGGCGGTCGAATTTCGATGAAGGCGAAATTCTAGAGGCCCGTTTATTGTGCGTTGTCAGTGCACGTCAAAGAACCCTAGGCGGTCGAAATTTCCGGAGCCCTTCACTACGGCGTCCCTCAAAACCTGTGTTCCTTTGTGACGTTAAACCCTCCTAAACCATAAATCATCTTTACGTAGGGCTATGCTGAGTGCAAACTCCAAGTCATTTTGAATACATGCTTTAAGCCCCGTTGTACAATAAAGATAACTAAGAGTGGTTTGCACTCTTTAGTGAATAGCAGTGACAAATTACTGTCGGAGCTGTTTGTTTGTTTGCATGCTCTTGCGCGCGTGCCCTCATGCGCAGAACCCCCACGCGGAAGAGAAGGCACAGCACTAGTGAGAAAAAATTACGCTTGCCTAGGAGGCCTAGCTAGCACTGGCGCCTTTCATTTTTAGTGTGTTAGCAAGTAAGCCTGCACTGATTAATTTTCACCGATTTTACACATGACAAACACCTTTTTATTTGAGAACAGCATGAAAAAAGAATCAAATTTTAATTTATTCAGAGGCTGTTGGCAAAAGCGATGATGTGATCCCTCTATTCTAATGTCTTGTGCATAATCACAGAGAAGAAAACATGCACATAAATAGTTTGCTGTATTTTAGCTGCTTGTTGTATTATGTGTCTCCTTCTTTGCCTTTTTCTTTCTTTGCCCTTGTGTGTTATGTGACAGTTAAATTCACGTCAATAAACGTAGGGGTGATAACGCTGTAGGAGCCGTCCTTGGAGCAGAAACACACAAACTCGTGCGACGAAACGACATGCGCGCGTACACGCAGAATTCCAACAAACAAAAGCGCGAAGGCTCTGTGTTTGGAAAATGTTAATCCTCCCCACACCGCTTCTCTTCCCCACTCCTTAAGAACGCAAAAAAAACGCCATTCCTGTGCAGTTTGTGCCAGGAGCGCGGCCCCTACCTTGCTAGACGTGACGTCTCGGCATCCTCGTTTGGAAGCAGCCTATCCTGAGCCTCTCTCGTTGCTAGGGCACTGAACTACTAGGATCTCAAAAGACGCTGGCGGCGCGCTGTCAATTGGCAGGCCTAGGCCGGGTCCAGCGGGTCAAGGTCAGGCTTACGCTGCGCCCAGCCAACTGTATGAGGTCATTGCCGTGCTCTATACTCCATCTCACAAGCTGTTTGCAGCGCTGTGAAGGGTGCGACGATCTGAACCATCAGAACGCCATGCGCTACAAAACGTGTTCCTCTGGACTCTTACCCTGCGACTGATGGCTCCATCTCTGGGAAGAGAAGTGCACCAGTCTCCAGCTGCTCCGCGCACGGGAGGGTCAGCCGACTGAGCGAGCGCCATGCTTTGAAATGGCGACACAACACGTCTCAGCAGGACTGCGCAGTGCTGTGTTCATGCGCACTTTCTCTGCTAATTTAACCAGTGAATGAAACCCTCGCTGTGCTTGCGGAACATCATCCCGAACTGTCTTTTCAATCAATGCAATAACTGCTTGAAAAATAGTCACAACACTGCAGAGATCTGTGGGACTATTTATTGTCTACCTTGACCCTAATTGGACGAGAGAGGGAGCTCTACTTTTTGCAGTGCTGCAAACAGCTTGTGAGATGAACTATAGTTTCGCTGAGAAATATGAGAGAGTCAGTTACGGTTGTCCGAGCAACACGTCTTTCACGACTAAAATAATAATCTACTGCCACCTGTGAGGATGTACCGCCCCTCCACCCCCTATTCCCCAGAATATGCTGCTAAGCAAACTGGGCTTGGACAGAGTTTTACAACGAAAGGCTCCAGAACGGCATTTGATCGCAATGGTACGGCGACCCCCGACAAATTTAAACAACATTTTGCACACGATTGCGCTAAAGAATATTTTAGTTTCAGGAATATTTGCGAGCAGACGTGATTTTTAACGACATGATCAATTTTCACAGCTAAATGCTCAGCTAGCTAAGCTCAACTGGTCAATCACATGAATCTTATCATTTGTCACGCATTCATGACCTTTCTAGCTGCTAATATTGTATTAAAATTTTGGAGTCCTTCTTGAAGAGATTAAGAGCGTAAGCACGACATGCTTTGAGACCTACGTAACATATTCTCGAACGGGTTATAAATGCTGTTAGCCGCATATTATGAATCTGCCTAGGGCAAGTCTACTTGCTCACTGACGTGCCGCCGCCTTCACCTGTCGAGCTGGGAGCGCGCTCGGTCTGCCTGGCTGCTTTCGCGGATTCACGTGTTATCGCCATCAGTCGGCTTCAACTTTTGGCTTGGCAGTGAACACTGCGTCTTTTGCCGCTTTCAAGGCCTAACGTGGTGCTACGTTCAGCCGCTTCTCTTTTAATGCGAAAGCAATTCTTGGCGCTGCGGACGGAAGTTGTGAACAGAGCATGCCCTCACGAACTGAATAAAAATAATGGTCTAGTGAATGCACAGATGTATCAGAAACGAATCTTGGAGATATGCAGAGAGGCGTAGATGAATAATTATCAGCATCTGAGTTACTGATGTAAGTTTCCGGTAAATTTCCTCCGTGCTTGGAGTGCAGTTGTAGAACCATCGGGTGGCACCCAGTGACCCCCCCCCCCCCTACGCAATATACGGCGCTGATCAAGCAGATGGCGCGCGCGTAGGCGTGATGACGGAGATGAGATGGCGGACGCACATGAGAGAGGAAGGACGCGCACTAAGAGAAGTGAGCTGCCGTTACGGCACGTAAGCACACTTAGCTGCACCCCTGTAATTTTTGGAGCTGTGCAGTGCGCCCAGCATATTTTGCTGCTATCACTCCTTGTCCAGCCGCAGCGTTCGCTAGCTGCATTTTCCGCCTTTTCAATAGCGTGTGCGGTCCCATGGGCTGGCCCTGCTGATGCAGACAGGCCATTTTCTCCTGCTGCAGCAAGCAGCGTAGCAATCTATTCATACAACTTACGATGCAATCGACTCCCTTGTACGACTGCCGCATTACCGCCGCCAAGGGCGTGCCAGCGCAGAGCTAACGTCCGACACATGAAGATGGACGAATGACAATGCTGATAATGACTTCAGTTTTCCCTCTCTTGTGTTAGTGCACTAGAGCGAGAGTAAGACATCAAAAAATGACAGCGACAACAATGATAACGATATACGCCATTCACGTTGGTTTCAGTGCGGTAGACAGCACTATGCACGCTTTAAATGCACTCAAAGTGGCTTCATCTGTCCTACAAACGCAAAGTTGACACACAACGCCTGTATTGTATCAATGAGCGAACTGACTGAGGCGCCAGCCCGCAGGGCAGATGGATTTGCACCGCTGTTGCTTCAGGTTTCAGTCAGCGCTGGGAAGGTTCCTTTTCTTATTTCACTATAACCGTTGTACGGACAGGGACTCTCGGTGTTCAATATTGTGACGAAGAAGACGACGAACTGCGCAGTGGCGCGGGCAGGAGCGCTCGCGCTAGGCCGGCAGCTATTAAAATCATCTCATTTCCATCGATCATCGTGTCTCTTTCTTCTGCTGGCCGCCACGTAACATTTGGTGTGAGGTGCTGGGGTCCCTTCATCGCCATCCTGGTCCCGGAGCTTCGGCGTCCTGTGCCTGCCGTGGTCGTCGGCCGTGTGTGCCTGGTCCGCACCGCCCGGCTGTGCCCAGCCCGCCAGACCTGAACCGACCTCGCCGCTTACCCCAGCCCCGTCCACCGCCCCGACCACAAGACACGACGAACTGACCACGTTGCCGCGACCGGAATGACCCGACCGACCGAGACGCTGCCCACACGTGAGGACACCGCCCCCCCTGCCTCTGCCGTTCGGTGCGTCCAAGGACCTCGGCCGTCGGCTCCTGGCAACCTGCGGCCCGGATGCTTCGTGGACCGGGACTCATTCGCCGATCGTCTCATTCACCGTGGCGGCAAGCCCTTCACCTCCTTCTTCTGTATCCAACCATTTTACAAGCCCATCGTCATCTTCAGCATTTCATCTTCAGTGCCGATCTTCTCGTTCGCGATCGGGACGATCGCTCGGTGGCCCCGAGTAGTGTGACGAAGAAGACGACGAACTGCGCAGTGGCGCGGGCAGGAGCGCTCGCGCTAGGCCGGCAGCCATTAAAATCATCTCATTTCCATCGATCATCGTGTCTCTTTCTTCGGCTGGCCGCCACATAACAATATTGACAATTTCGGCCAAATTCCCTGCACCATTACATTCATTACACAACGTCGGTCGTAAGTAAGGTCCGGAGACTCCTATACACGGACATGAGTCTACTGCATTGGCGAACAACGCCACTCTGACGGACGAGTTTAGAATCTTAGATAACATGTACGATGTGTTAACACTTAATGGTGATGGCAGAAATCGGATGAACGGGCTCTTTTATAAAACGTCTAGGCTCTACCTGGAAACTTAGGGCAAAGTTTGAGGACTCCGGAGCTGAAAAAAAACATTCTCGGGAGCAACAATGTTTCAAGGTTCTTTGAAAAAAATTAAGAAACTTCTACGTTTGGTGCAAAAAGACTATATCACATTTAATAGCACAGCAGTTGCAAATTATATGACAATTAAGTATACTTAATGAAAGGAAAAACAACCAAAAGTGCCAAAGTTCAAATGTGCTCCCTGAGCGGTATCAAGGTCCTTTTCTTCATTATAGACCTTTATTTATTGATAAAAGCCGGTATTTACAAAGCCCTTGCCTTTTTCACACATTTCCAGAGCACTCAAAATAAAATAAACATTTCTCACTCTAGGGTGCGTAAACGCCATGGCCGAAATGATGAGGTCATTAAGGTCGCTGTTGTTGGTGGCGTAAACCAGCAGGTTGCAGTACTGGCCCCGCACCATCTCGCGACCATATTCGTCCAGCTGCACGGTCTCGAGGCATTCGTCGAAGGCGCCCAGGTGGGCTCGTGACAGCTGGAAGGCCCCAGTGGGGTACTTTCCCGAGGCGTCGAACACTGCGAAACATGCGCGTCAAGCATGCGCTGGGGAACCTGTGGATCCCTCAGCAAAAGATACTTAAAGAAAGCGCGAGTTAACATGCAACATCGAAAGAAGACAGACCAAGGTAACACTGCAGCAGCGTACGTACTATCATGACCTTTAGAGCAACCGTGTCGATGCATTTTACGAGTCACACATGCGGCTCCTTTTGTTTACAAGCAATTTGTGCCAGACCTTGTGGGGCGCATGAAGAGTTTAGGGCTCCTTCTTGCAAGTTGTACAACGTGTTCAAAATAAGTCTTTACTGATTTTAAAAAGATGTGAAGCGTGCGCATCTTAGGACAGGGGGTGTTATAGAAATGGTATAAAATGCATAGCCCCCGAAAGCAACTGCCCCCAAGTTCATAATATAAATTGGCAGGTTAACGTCACGCAATAAAAAATTAATTATAGAATTTCAGATAATTACTGAATTTACAGGGGCAATTAATACAATTTGCGTCCGCCTGGCCGCATTACTTACGTGCAAAAGCGGCATTGGCGTACGACGCTTCACATGTATGAAAAAAATCAGTAAAATCTAATTTTGAACACGCTGTATATAAAATACGGACGCGACACACATCACAACGAGGTATCACAGTCGTAGGACAGCGATTGATCCTTCAGGAAAGTTAGCTTGAAAGTAAAGTACTGAAACTAACTCCAAGAAATCCTTGTTCGGACGTCGAACGTAACTAGGTAAGCCTACTCACACACGCCAAGTCGAAACACAAGTATAAACTAGCCCGCTGACATGAAAGCCACGGCCGAACTTTCAATTAGTTTGCGAAAGCGCTATTCCGATGGGTAAAACCCGAGCAAGGTCTCGTGATGTTTGCCGGTTTGCGTCAAGTATATTGCGATGTTTGTGGCTTTGTGCCAAGTGGAATAAATAAGTAAAAATGAATTAAACAAATATTGCCGCGACTGTGAGTTAAACCCGCGGCGCCAAGCGCAGATCAGCTTAGCTGGCCAGTGCACAAGAGTTTTAGGCTATAACCGCTTTTTTTCCCTTCATTTTGGAGATTGACAAGAAAACAATTAGTCACTTATAATAATAAAACAGTAGCTACACATCAGCTGACTCGAGTGAGGTTAAAATTTCTTGAATTTGGCTACATCATCTAGCAGTGTTACCAAATGGGGTGGGTAAGGCTGGGCCTAGTAACATTACCGTAGATAAACAGCGCTTTCAACAAAGTTTTCACGCCCAGTGCGAGTGTCAATATCCGCATGCCTTACTTGCCTTCGTGTTTTCCACAATCTGTGGAGGCCAAGAAACATTAATAAGTCATTGAGTACATCTTCGTGATCAAGTGGCAAAAATCGGATGCCATAAGGATGCATTGGGAGTTCTTTTTTGATGGTTCTCTGTAGGACATCCCAGGAAAATAATGCGTCCCAGCAATATTAGAAAACATGTTTAACTGTCTCCAGCTTCCTACATAAAAGGTAATTTGTGGTCCATGAGACAAAGATTTGCTTATCATGGAGCCAGGTTTTTACGAGGAATGTATTAGAATGCAACATGTAAAAGAATGTTTTGACTGTCGGCCGAACTGGCATCTTTTTCACCCATTTAATATATCCTGCCCTGGGCCTCCACAGTAAGGAGCATGATACAGATGTGGCGACACTACAAATTCAACCAGATACTTATAGAACTTTTTTGGGGAACATTGTACAACTATCCTAGTGAAAAACGTACACCCAACCCCTTGAAGGAAAGAACAACCTCGCGGAAAGATCTGTTCACTGCATCACACATGTTTTCACATGACGACACTATGGTTCCGAGGAGCAGCCTTTGCAACCGCACTTATAAAAGTTCCGCAAAAAAAAAAACATTTAGAACACAAAGGAAAATAAAGCGTGATACCACTTGAGGAAAAAATAAATGAACCAGTGCAATGCCACCGCGTTTGATTGAAATAAAGATGCTTGTTCGCATCGTTTTCCCCCAGGTCGATGCCCAAAGAAAAACTGCAAACATACGATGTTTTTTTTTTTTAATATTGCTGAGCGGCGCACAGAGCACATTCATGACGTACCATATTTTATAATTCAGGAAAACATTGCAGACAAAGGCACGTGAAAAGATTGACAGCTGCCCTCTTTGCCATGCGTCTGCTTTCTTGCCCCTTCTCTCTTCGTTCCAGTGTGTGCTGGGATCGCGATAACATTTTAGGGCGCAGCCCGAGGTACAGCGTCGGCAAGTCAGTCCATTGCTGCCGAGAAAAATATTCTCGTGAAACACCCCATCCCTCATGCCAACTAGGCTATCACCGTAGCCAAGCACGCCTCGTGTTAAAATTGAGGTATCTATAAAACATAACAATCATGTAAAGCAATCACCCAAGGGCCGTTACAGTATCCATAACAAAAAAACTTCAACACACTCTCGCGTTGTGAATTGCACATCGTCGTCTTCATGAACTTGCATCTGGTGCGCGAAAACAGCCAGAAAATGATCTGTCTTCATCGTTGTCATTATCGTTCACGCAAATCTGATTTCGCACGTTCATAGGATTCAGGCAAAATTTCTCTCATTTTTTTTCACAGAAATTTGAGGGCCACTTAAGCTCCGCCTTTAAGACTATGACGCAATAGCGTTAATAGTGCGGTCAGTAACTGCCCTTTATATTATTTGCAAATTACCTGATCGCATGCTCTACTAACGTTACCAGATCACATGACGCACCAATGTCACGTGACACAACCATACAGCTCGCGTACACTTACCTCTCACCGACATGCATTCTTATACTTCCTTATCACTACTTCCTTCATTTGTGCCTCTCTAATCTCACACACACTCATTCGCATGCAGTCGTAAGCTACCAGATTACGTGGAAAACCACAAGACGTAGATATTGCAACGGATAATCTCCGTAAAGACGACGTGGAGGAAGTGTTCGGTATGTGGGCGCTATCCGCTCGGTGTTCGCTGTGATCTGTGCCCTGTACTCCGGTCGTCCTTGTGCCTGCCTAAACTTCAGGCCACGTGACATCTTCGGTGGAGGTGCTGGGTGGACGATCTCCACGCCACGCAGCACCGAAGCGGTCTTCAGGTCGGGCCTACTACCATCATGGCTCCATCCTGCGAGTCACGAACCACTCCTGCTGGTGCTGCTCCCTTCGTGGTCATGGCTCCTCCCCGTGACCCCGGTACATTTTCTGGGAACGACGGCACCGATGTCGACGCCTGGCTCAGGCTATACGAACGAATGAGCACCTATAACCGATGGGATCCCACAGTAATGCTGCCGAATGCTATCTTCTATCTCAGTGGCACGGCCCTAGTGTGGTACGAAACTCACGAAGACGAGCTGGTTTTATGGTTTATGGGGGATTTAACGTCCCAAAGCGACTCAGGCTATGAGGGATGCCGTAGTGAAGGGCTCCGGAAATTTCGACCACCTGGGGTTCTTTTACGTGCACTGACATCGCACAGCACACGGGCCTCTAGAATTTCGCCTCCATCGAAATTCGACCGCCGCGGCCGGGATCGAACCCGCGTCTTTCGGGCCGGCAGCCGAGCGCCATAACCACTCAGCCACCGCGGCGGCTTCACGAAGACGAACTGACGAGCTGGGACGCTTTTAAATAAAGCTCCGTACTTTTTCTGGCATAACCCATGACCGGAAGCTCTCCGCGAGAAAGCAACTCGCGTCACGCGCCTGGTCGTCAACAGAAAGCTATGTTGCATAAATTCAAGATGCCTTGGTACTTTGCCACAAAGTCGACGCCGCCATGACCGAGAACGACAAGGTGTGCCATGTTCTGAAAGGAATTGCGGATGTTCCTTTGAATTTTATTGTTTGCAAGGACTGTACTACCGTGGACTCAGTCATAAAAGATTGCCGTCGCTTCGAGCAGGTTAAAAGCCGCCGAATTTCACAGCAGTTCTCTCGGCTCCCTAATGCAGACGTCACCTCTTCCTGCGAGGAACAGCGATTACGGTTCCGCGCGTCCTCCGAAGATGTCCCTGTCGCCGACACTGTCACCCCGATTGTTCGCCGCGAACTGGAAGCCCTTGCGCCTCTGATGCCCCGTCCGCCTGCACCTGATAACCCTATACCCACCGTGTCACTGATTAAGGCCGTTGTGTGGCAGGAACTCGCTAACCTGAGCCTCCCTCCGGCAGTGTGCGCCATCAGAAGCCCGGACACCCCCCAGCCGCCTCCATCTGTTTTTCGTCGCACCTATTATTCTCCTCCGCATTACCGCAATCCCAATGAGAGGCGCCCGTCAGACGACCGCCCGTCTGCTTCCGGAGCAATCGCATTGGCCACATCGCCCGACATTGCCGCATTCCATACTATTCACAACCCCGCAACGTCTTCCCCTCCTTCTACGGTCCCGCCTCGTCCCACAACTGTTCGCCCCGAGCCCCGTCCGACCCATCTGGAGAAGCCGTTCTCCATGCTCTCAGTCGTCGCAGGGCCGCCGCTCTCATTCCACCTAAACGCCTTCTCGTAGCCTCTCATTTGGAAAACTAAATGATGCAGTCCCGGAGGAGACGCTACATCAACCACCCGGACCACAAATGCTCTTTCGACCACTCGACCGAATCTCCTGGACGTCACTATCGACCGTGTTCTTGTGCGCCCTCTGATTGACACCGGTTCTCATGTATCAGTGATGAGTGCTGCCCTCCGCCGTCGCCTCCGCAAAGTGCTCGCGCCTGCCATGTCCGGTGTGCGTGTCGCGGATGGCGGCACGCCTGCTGTCGACGGTATGTGTACCGCGCGCGTTGCTATTGCCGGACATAGTATACCGGTTCAGTTCACTGTGCTGACCACCGGTGCCCATGACCTTATCCTAGCCTAGGATTTTTTGACTGAACATTGCACCCTCATTAACTGCTCGGAGGGTGTCCTACACCTCGAATTTCCACTGCTAGATTGCAAAGGATAATTTTCGTGCAAAGGATAATTTTCGTAAAGACGACGTGGATGAAGTGTCCGGTGTGTGCGCTCTATCCGCTCGGTGTTTGCTGTTATCTGTGCCCTGTGCTCCGGTCGTCCTTGTGATTGCCTACACTTCGGGCCACATAACAATATAACATCCCACTTCAATCAAGCCGTACAAACGTGCCTACGCGGCTGAGGGGGGGCGTGTCTGACTCACAGTCCAAGGGCATGGGTTCGATCTTCCACTAGTTATCGCAATTTAGCAGTTTTGAGCGGAATTTATTTGCTTCAGATACTCAGATGCCATCATCACGTTTGTGCCATGTTGAGACCTTGCAATCACTTTTTACGGAATGTTTTGATTAGTTTTCAATGCTGCCGCTCGGAGTGTGACGTGGTTTTTCGACCAATCCGGAGTCTCGCAACAAAAGTACGCCGCTGACGGGATGCCGCATTTTCTTCTGAAGAAGAGCCTTAAATCTCCCGCTTTAAAATCCTAGATCAGCATTGCTCAAGAAAGTGTAGTAAGATTGCAACACGTTACGTGTAACCCTGCACCGAGTGTTCCAGGGAGCACTTTCAAAGACACCTGAGATAGAGTGGTTATAATAGAAAGGCAATTTTTCAGGAACAAGCTCTCAGCCGCAGCAGACGTAAGTTATTTAAAAACAAACTAACAATGTGGGTAATCAATTTAAATAAACTGTTTTTTCTCTGAACAAAGTCTGGTGGTTGGTGTTAATGGCGAGTTCTAGCCACGGATAAAACGATGCTATATCAGTTTACGAAACGAAGCAGAAGTCCTTGTCTGAGGATTTCCAGCGCGAGGAAATGTCGTTTTTTCAGGAAGAAAAAAACAAACTCACCACGTAAGGGATTGGGGGGTGGGGGCACAGCATGCTCACTGCAAACGCATCGTCCGCTCATGACGGATTGCAATGGCTGCGGCGCAAAAGTCGAATCGCCTGTTCTATTGCAACATGGCATGCACTTTTATTGCATCATGGCATGCACTTTCTTTTTCTGCGTCGCTCTCACAAATAACGGCCACGTGGATGGCGGTCAATCTACATTCTCTTCCCCAAGCGACAAAGGGAAAACAACCGCATGCCTTGATACTTGCCAGTTCAGATAGGGCTACGTATGCAGGGCAACACATCACGAGCTGACGATGCGTTTGCACTGAGCTTCCTGCCAGCCCACTGCGGTCAGTTTTGGTTTTCCACGGGATGAAGCACAGCATTTGTTTATACTCTTTCTTCGATTCAAAAGCTGGTATCGAATTATATTTTCCGTACCTTCGAACTCGCTATTGCTTCAAATCCCCAAACGGTGTTAATGAAGGTTAATTAGTGAACCTTAGTTTCTTAGGTACATACAAGGTATTGCAGCGAAGCCTGCTCCTAATTTTTTAAATAAGGTTTTTAAGGCAAAGAGAAGCCTTCTTCAACGATTACAACTAGTACAACTTTTCCACTATTACAGATAGGCACCTGATTGCGATTAGAGATTTGTAGACCCTTGTTATTAGCCATATTAGTATTTAGAATTTCGAAAACGCGACTTCTTTGGCCATTTTGTGGGAAATTTTTCACGCCATTCTAAAACTGCACGCTTGCAGGACAGCGCAAAGCGACGTCTAATCAAATCATGACACTCCGCGACGTACGTATCAAGCGACAATTTCATCCCCACCTGTGCTGCAATGCTCCCCGCTTTTCGCCACTTCGCTGCTCCAGCGCGGGCGTGCCACAGAGTGTCTTGTCCATGCAAAACGGAACGCCGCCGTGTGATTTATATCGCTCGGCAGTCTCCCGCAAGCACGCGGTTTTCGAACGGCTCGAGAAATGACCAAATTAGTCGAGTCGAGCCACAGCAGCCGTGGCCTAGTAGTTTGGTCGTCCACCTCGGCTGCGGGAGGTGGCAGGTTTGAAACCCACCGACGGGTACCCACCGAATGGGTACAGGCGCACCCCGACCTGGCGACCAGTTCGTCCGTGGGGTGCAGTCCTAGGAGAGGCTCCGTATATCCTGCTGCGCTCTTAAGAGCACCCATTCTGTTTCGAACAGCAGCCTGAAAAGGCTGAAAGTTGAGGCCTTGTATTTGTCTTTCTTTGTGCCGCCGTAATGTTGGATGTTAACCCTCTTTGTTGGATGCCCAGGCCACGTATGCCGGGCAGACACAGAGACTAACTGAGTGAATAAAGAGAAGCTGCTAGGGTGATCGCGTTTTATAAATTCTAGACGCTGATATGGCTATTACTAACGGCCGGCAACAAATCTCCAATTGAAATGAGGTGACTATCGCTAGTGGGTAAAAAAATTACAATTAAAATTAAGTTAATCGCTTTATTAGTTAATATGGCTCGCCTCTTTTGTGAAGTCCACGAGCACTGGTATTATAATTCTACTAAAAACTTATCTTTTCTAAAAAAACCTACATCGCCCTCAACTTCGCAAAGCATTGACAAAGTTGCGGGTGCTGCCTAAGCTGAGAGTTAGTGGCGGCTCCGATTTCTACCTCCGGAGCTCAGGTGCATGCAAAGCTGCACTTGAACGATTAATAAGATGTTAAAACTTGTAACTCATTGCTGCTTGCTTAACTTCGAGTGCTTAATATGACGGTCCGATGAGTTTCTGGAGAATGACTCGACTGCTAGCTTCAACAGCGGAAAACACTTTATTCTGGGTGTCGCAGCTAACTTTAGCCAAGTGTTAAACATAAACCGCGGCAAAATAGTTTGACGTAACTTCAACTATGTTTTTGACCGCTATATATAGTAAGTCAAGGTATTTTTATATTTTGCTCATTCAAGTAATTAAATAGAGTGCAAAGACTAAATTTTAAAATATTTCAGTAATGGCGAATATCGTAGTTGCAAGTTCCACGGATGGAATCCGAAGCCATCGGCGGCATCGGAAGTCTTTTCTTCTGCTTTCCAGTCAAGTAACTTTAAAGAAAATATAACAACAGTACAAATTCGCCAGTAATCAACTCTGCAAAAAAAAAGAAATACACATTCCCCTGTGCTTTCCTTGCTTTCAGTTATTGTTGGTTTTCGTCATGTGTATTACGTAATGAGCCTCTCATGTCTTCACCGTCTGAAGCCAGAGGACTGAGCAAGCACTGCGGCATAGCGGCAGCGTGAAAGCCACGAAGAGAAAATAAGGCTTGGGCATAAATTTTGATGAACAGTCTCGTACAGAAGAATATGGACCACGGTTCGACGGTCAAAGCCTTCTGACACGTTACCTAGCCAAAATTAATGGTTATTTGCTGCATATGGAGGTAATATTTACTTTTTTCCTTACACATAAAGACAGTAAAGATTTCTATTTCCGTTACATAAAACGACAGAAGAGTTTGAACACGCAAGCGTGGTCCGTATCATTCTGTCCGTAACTGTTCGTATGCAGAGAGAAGCGCAGCAAACTCATTAGCGATATGAATAGGATAAGTGTCGCAGCACAGGAACTAAGCCAAATTTGAGAAGTAATGAAAATATTCATGCGCCAAGGTTAAAATAGCAGCGCTGTGCAAATAGAAAGTTCGGTTGTAGCTAATGAAGCGGTCATGAAATTCTCGCTACAATTAATGAGACGAAAAAGTGGCAGCAGTATGTCGAGGAGAAACCACGTGTTCAACGAGAGAGAAGGCATTGAGCAAAGAAAACTTCCAATCCTGTATGCTCAGTGGCTCAAGACTTCAATAGTAATGGCTGCTGGAATAAGTTTAACGCATTACAAAAGGCAATGCCAGATTCTCAAAAAATTGCACACCCAACACCTTACTTTGACATGAGTTCGATGGAAACATTATGAGCTTAAATAAAGAGGTACTATGTGGCCATACTAAAACTGAAGCAAGACGTTTTGAAGCCTTGATTGCTATTGCTTTTTGTTCGCAACGAGGAGCAAAAAATTTGGATGAGTGCTGATATGCAAAAAGCACGACCTATTTATCGGGCTTATATGTTTGGTAAGTTGACGCGGGTTCGATCCTGGCCGCGGCAGCGGAATTTCTATGAAGGCGAAATTCTGGAGGCCCGTGTGCTGTGCGATGTCAGTGCACGTTAAAGAACCCCAGGTGGTCGAAATATCCGGAGCCCTTCACTACGGCGTCCTTCATAGCCTCAGTCGCTTTGGGACGTTAAACCCTAATAAACTAATCAATGTTGGTTTATTGGGGGTTGCTGAGGCATTCTTGTGTGGTTAAATAAAAGACGATTCCACTAAAAGGCAAGTCGGCACGTTTGGTGTTTAGCATAAAGGAGGCGTAAATGAGGTGCTAGAAAATGCGTCTGTGCACCACACTAAACAGATTTCAACCCAGATGGGTGTTTTTGCTTGTCCTCTAGTGGCCTAGCTAATCGAGCTTCGAAATACACCGTTAGATTTTGTGTATGTTTCCACCCAAAAAAAAAACGGAGCAGTTGCGGTTGGCGAAGGAAGCAGATTTGGTGTTGATTTTTACACAAAAAAATATGAAGCACTTGTGATTCACAATGGGAGAAGATTTGGTGTAGATTTTACATCAAAAATTACGAAGCACTTGCGGTTAGAAATGGGAGGTTTCAACCGCGGCGTTACGCTGAACGGTGACTGCGGCGTCGCGTGTTTGCAGGCATCCAGGAGGAAGAGGTGATGACAGCGGTTCGTTTTTCTATACTGCATCTTTGTTCTTTCTTACAGCGCTACTAGAACTTCTAACAATATAGGCGTAACGGTGCTAGTTCGTTAATCACACTAATCAGGTACGAATGCGCTTTGCAATCATGAACAAAGCCCAATCGAACCTCAATGGACAGATATACCAACTAGCCCCGTTCCGTTCGTCCATTCCATGTCGTTACGAAGTAGTACTGTAAGCAACACGGCAAAAACGCTGGATACAAAGTGCTTCGGACCGCTGTCTTCACCTCCTTCTCCTGGATGCCTGGGTTCCACAATCGTTGCGTCATGCATACACACAAGGTCGCCGTCACGTCGCAGCGTATTGCCGTACATCGCAGAAACAAAACGAGACCAACGGCGACGGCAAGGAAACGTCTTTAACCTGACTCTGCTGAGTATACGGCACTTCTGTAAAAAATACACAAACCATGGCTCCGGCGCTATCCGAAAGAACCTTGACGGGGTGGTTCGCAATGGGCAAGAAAAGCAGAGTTGGGGAGACAGCAGGCAATGAAACTGAAAACAAGACCGTCGTAACGGATCTACGTACCGAATTCCTGCCACACATTCTTTTTTATTCTTCTCGTAAAAGTGTATACCGTCTCTTCACTGCGGTCCAAAAACCGAATCTCCGACGTTAAAGATCCTGAACGGTGCACAAGGAAGCCAATTTCGGGCCGCTCCACATAGAACTAATAATGTTTGCTATCTCTCTGCCCTTAGACGTTTTTAAAAAGAATACTTTTGTATATTGTATGCTTAAAGCACGTCCAATACTGTCACTTATTTTTGCAGTCCTTAATGAACCTTTTTAAAGAAAATTTTGAATACCGTGCTCCACTCGTGCGTTGAAAATATATTTGAGTACTATTTTCGTCCAGTCTATGAGTCCTCAAAGTCGCAATATAAAAGCATGAGGATTCGCAGTAAGCATCACATAAAAACATGGAATATAGCTTGTGATCCGTGGTTGTATTTTCGAACAAAAATATAATTCTTGGATTTTACCTTCATAGTGGAAGGAAGCTGTTTGTTTGTTAGACATTTTTTTCCGAGACTGCAGTTTTTAGCACGTTACTGATTGCTACTAGCATGTCCTCATAACACTGTTCACAATTTCACTCGTGCATGCGACATACATTCAATCTATTGGACGTTCGAAAACACTGAATTGCACAGACCACTGTTACAAATAGCACTGGATTATCACAAATGTCAGTTACTAACCTACACACGTACCTGAAATACTAATGCCAGCAAAATTAAAAGGCTGCTTAACTATGGCATGCCAAGCGTAACTATGGCATGCCAAGAAAAGAAATTGAAGAGCCTGCGTAAAGTAAACAGAAAGGTCACGAACACCTGTAGATTACAATTTCATTTTTTTAATACAGGAAAATTAACAACATTTGCAACCGCAATTCTTGGACAGGTATTCGTAATAGGGACGAACTTGAAATCACACCTAAAATTAATCAAAACGGTATAATAACAAATCTTGAAAAATCATGCAGAGATGACTTCAAAACTTATTCGCTACACTTCCGGCTAATTGGTGCACTCAGATAAGATTAGCTAAAAAAATGTCAGGCACCAGACAAATCCCAGTGGCTAATTTCAAGCGGCTAACCTCAAGATGCAGATCTACAAACTACACTAAAACAATTACTAAACAGACATTCTAAAGCATCCCATTAAATCTACAGTAAATTATCACAGGTGTCCAACCTCTAACTTTTGCGTGTGTTCTTGAGAAACACATAGGACCAACATAACCTTAGAAAATGTATAAAAAAATTCAATTTGAGACATTCACACAAAAGCATCATAAGACAAAACTTTACACTCAATATTTGGAAGCCTATGCTCTAGAGAAAGTTTATGTGCCCCGAAAAATATGCTAGACACCCATTTCAAGGACCCTGCCGCATATAATGTGCAGCACTCATAACTTATATGGAAAAATTAGAATACAGAAACACATGCACACATGCGTTTCAATATAGCTAACAAGTAATGACTAAAGCTGAAACTCAAGGAATTAGTCAACCTGGTATTACCTTGACTGCGGGCACTACAAGCAAAGAAAAACAAAAGGCCAAAGGTCAAAGCGATAAGGGCACAGGCATTGTTTGATCGGGGAGAAAGGCATTCATCACCTTCACTTTAGGACGAAGTGAAGCAAAATTCTAGAAAAGTTGGCATGGTAACTGATCAGACTAAACACTAGTAACATTGTGACTAAATAAGTAATTAAATTTCAGAAGACCTGTGTCTTAGCGCATTTTTGCTTGGAAACTGAATTGTTCACCAAATCCATTATTACGATTATTTTTTTCTAATTGTAGGATATGTATAAATTCTAGCAACTGCTTCATGTGGCAGAACGGCAAAACAGAAAGAAATGACAAAATGCTGGCAGTGCTCCCAGGAAGCTGTCCGAGCTAGATGCAAAAAGATAAAAGCCATGATTAGCCCAAGCAGGGACAAGAAACCAATGGGGTGATGATTCTTAGGGTCAACGAAATGTTGCTGTTCCTGTTTCCATGCTGCCACATAATGCAAGTACATCATTTGTCAAAGTTTAGAGCCCAAGGAATTTGCTTCTGAGCCTTGTTGTGCATCGCTGGCATTTCAGATCTCTTGAAGGTAGAGAAAATCTTGGCCTGACCACTATGAATGTTGGACGTCCATGGATCAACAGAATCTTTATTACAAGGCTTAGAAGCCAAACCCTTTGGCTTTTTTACTTTTTAACAAAGGCTATACTGCAGTCTTCTCACAGATTCATACTGATATCGTTCTCCTTTTTCTTCATTCTGGCCAACTGTATCAAGTTAACATTGATAAGATATAGCAGCGAAGTTTGTCTTCCACTACCAGTGTTGAAAACAATACTAAAAACTAGAAATGTACCACATGTACAGGCAGATATAAGAGGCAGCTGTGAAGGAAAGAAGAAGTGGTTTTTTAAAACTGTTGAGCTCAAAGCCATCGAACAGTGATTTATTTTAATCCAAGCCTCCAAAAGCACTCTCAAGAAAGGTCAGCAGACAGAGTGCCTTCTTTAGATTTTCCAAAGGGAACATCCAAAAGGCTGCAAACAGCAGAAGCCCCACAGAAGCAATGAGGTTTTTACTACAAGGTGCTAGCCAATGAACAGGAAAACTGCACCTTGATAGGTGAGGAGGCATGCTGTAAGTACTTGGTCCTGCAAAATTAAAAACGAAATATCACCCTCATTACTAACACTTGCAGAAGTGCAAAGAAATACTGTCGCATTTCAGTATCATGCATATTATGACTACACTATCCTTGGGTTGAGTTCAAGAGGGGGTGGTCTCCCCTGCCCAAAGTGAGAAACTTTACACAGAAACACTATGCTCAATCCAATTGTTTCATGAATAAAGTCAAAGAAATGAAAGGTTCCAACATGTCAGTGACCGATTTTTAAAGATAATGGTAACCGGGCTAAGGTACTTGGAGCTATCAACACTGTCTAGCTTCCACTTCATTGCCCACCACTATGGGCAGGCAACCTTGGCGACATGTTTTGTATCAAATTTTTTCATTCATGATTCCTTATTATGGATGAATCACTTTGCGACAATTTTGCTCGGAAACCAAAGTGTCCATATTACAGAGGCGCGACTGTACATACGATTTATCCATCAGACCCATGACCACATTTAGTGGGCCACGACAACTATCCAAAATTTAAACAAAATGCGGCAATGGCCTCCCTACCAAAGATTTGAAAATCATATTCTAGCTGTAAGAAAACTGAGCTGCTCAATATAATTTAGTTGCAACCAGTGGAGCAACAGCCTAACCACAATCGAACTAGAGGCTAAAGAAACAATGGCGTGCCACTGCCCATAAGAGAGCGTGATACAAAGTGCGTTTTCGAAAGGGACAGCTGCACACGAAAAAGTTACCACTCTTGCTTTTTCCGTGATATTTGATACATATGGCAACTACAGAAATTTTCGCTGAGCATCGAAGGAGCAAATTTTCTTTAGGGAATTATATTTAAAGCACCTAAAACAGCTCGGGAAGCAACAATCACTATTGGCCATGAATCATACTTGCGTGTGTATAATGAAGACCTAAATATACAAAACTGGTATGGTGTTGTTCAAAGTGAGCGTTGCCAAAGTTTGCGTTGAAGTAGCACTTGACAAGGATTGGATGCCATCGAAGACTACAACACAAAGCACTCTCTTCCAACTGAAAATAAAAATAGGTACATCGTATCCAGACCTGAGTACCATTTTTCAATAAATTGACAAATCCACAGTCGCAAAATCAAATCTTGATGATCGCCTCTCCGTAGTTTCGTGCAGGTCTAAAGAAAAGGCATCCGTCACAACATTTGATTATTGCTTATTTCAAAAGAGTGGTAGTGAACACGAGTGAAAATGAGACAGTAGTATTGCAAATCCCAAAATAGCAGCGTGTCTGTACGCGATATCTGGCTCTACTTTGAGAACTGTGCATAGTTGCAGCAGTTACACTGGCTCCTTATTCCTACTACTGTATTTTTTTAATGCACAAGTAACAATTCCTTAATTTTAAAGAAAATTCCTTGCGGGTCAGCAGCTCCTTACTGTCACTGTTTGCATTCCACCTCTTTGCAAGATAACGGAACACCAGGGCTTTGTGCCGGTCCCATTCTTAAATAAATCATCACAAAACCCAAACTCTGCTAAAGCTCTTGACATCAATGCTTAAATTTGAGCAAATTCTGCGCCTAAAAGGTATTCATCAGATTCTCAGATAAATACTGAGCTGCTAATTTTGTACAAAAATTTCAGTTCTGCCTATGCCCACCAGCCATTTGCACAAAATACCTACAAGTGTTGCAGAGGGCATCTTCCCGACTTAACTCTGAACTGTTCGGTACTGCTTGTAGATTAAACTGATGCAACCTTGGAGATCTTCATAGATTAGAACCTGGATACAACAATGTCTAGTCAGGTTTGATAAAAAAAAATCAATATGAATAAAATGTATGTTGCTCAAATTACTGACTCCAATACTGGTAGTGAACAAGGCAATGAAGTTTGTCATGCTTTGTAATTAAAGCAGCTGGCATATTTTCACAAATAGAGACAACACGTCTATATGGCTCCCATCGAAGTTATGTCGCAAAGAACCGCAGAACATAAGGCAAGAACTGACAGCCGTTTCTTTCTCGCTTTCACTCGTGTTCCAGTGACAAAGTGATTGCACCATTGTGCTAAAACCAAAAAGTAATCATATTGGAATTCTAAATGTGGCGGCCGAATCTATGACGGCAGAATAAAAGTATGCACTTCAGAGGCTTTGGGCATATTCATTTGCTGCGACGCGTACGATAAGCATAATAATGTTTTGTTGAGGGGAACCGTGGCATTTTAGAAAAAGCAACCTATTTTTATGTCAATAGCGATGCCGCATACCTCGTTCTGCGAACATGCATGAAAATAACAGTGGCCAAAAATGTTGCACATATCCAAACTATCCAAACTAAAATGAGACAAATGCTTCGGAGAGGACTCAAATAAAAATGTCGAAAAGCTACATCCGCTTGCAAAGTGTACATCAGTGCAGAGGTAAGCAGACTTGTACAGAGCGCTCGTGCGGTGCTTTGCGTAATGAAGGCAAGCTTATAACGCAGGCAGTGGGATTGACTAACATTGCAGGCGCTCAAGCGCTGGCGCATAACCATATAAAACAACCCATACACTAGCAACGCGTCGTTAATAAAACTGCGCTAATATTTTACTCCATCCCGCACCACAGTCCTCCAGCGCTCCACACAAGCCTGCTCACGTCTTTATCGTAAAACGATATTTAAAAACTAAACATTTTGACAGATTTACCTGTCTGGCTGGGTTTGAAGACTTATAATAAACTGCACATCTCCAACCAAAAATGTTAACTTTAACCCAAAGTTTCGAAGCCCTCCCCCTCCCCGCGCCTATCGCGACACAGCTGTTCCATACTTAAAAGACGCTAGCTACTGCCCTCAGTCACCCCTGATGAAGGAGCCGAGTGGGCTTCGAAACGTTGGGTTAAAGTTAACATTTTTGGTTGGAGATGTGCAGTTTATTATGTCTTCAAACCCAGCCAGACAGGTAAATCTGTCAAAATGTTTAGTTTTCAATCTATCCGCGCAGACTTCGGGCTAGAAGCTATGCAGCTTGCCACGAAGTACATCAAGACCATGCAAGGCATCTCGGTGTTCAAGACACACCTGGAATTCACCAAGAAATGCAAGGAAAACAAGGTTGTACCCCAGAGCCTACGACTACGAAGCCTGGTCCCCACACCGGAAGGACGAAACATCATCAACAAGGCAGAACAGCACCTAGTGACGGCACGGATACATGAGTGCCGTAGCGTGATTAGGAAGAAAGAAATCGACGCCTTCTTGGCCCGCCGACAACTCGAGCACAAGATGCCCAACCTAGCGACGTCTATCGAGGCATTTGCCAAAGAAACTGCATCATCGGAAGCCGACAAACACCGCACCAAGCAGACAGAGAAGTTGTCGAAACTTCAACGCCGGCCCGAACAACCCCCACCGGACCATTCTCACCTGGTCGCCAACTTCTCCCCCAGGAAGCTCACAACCGCCGAAACGTCAATCCTAGCCAAGGGACACAAATTCAACCTCCAGGTTAACAGACCCCTTCCCCCCTTCCAGCAATCGTATCTGCACTTGAAGTCGGTATCCGGCAACTGGAACCTGGTGTACGAGAAGAGGTCAGGCTCAAAACAGTAGGTGTACTCAATTCAGTGCAAGCACACCGAAAAAAATCAAACCTAAATCCGGACGAAAGGCAAGCCCTGCAAGACCTCAAGACAGACACCAACATAGTGATCCTCCCAGCGGACAAGGGCAACACAACAGTCGTTCTGGACAGACGGGACTACGAAGAGAAAATATCCACCTTACTCAGCAGTCAAGAATATGCAAAATTGAAGAAGGACCCCACAACCACAATTTCGTACACGGGGGGCCCAAATGAGAAGCTGGACGCCCCCATCACCACTGCCGAGGTTTACGCCGCGGCTCGATCTGCCACACGCAACACGGCAGCTGGCGCGGACAAGATCACGAATGGGATGATTCGAAACCTGGGCAAGTCGCAGATCGAGGTCCTCACTACCTACATAAATGACACCCTATGGGAGGCGGGAGAACTCCCTGCAGAGTGGAAACACTCCGAAATCGTGACTATCCCAAAACCAGGCAAACCACCAAGACTGGAAGCATTACGACCCATCTCCCTCACCTCTTGCCTGGGAAAACTATACGAGCGCGTTATCCAGACCCGCCTCCAAACCTACATAGAGGACAATAACCTCTTTCCACCTACTATGATCGGCTTCAGGAAAGGTCTTTCTACGCAAGACGCTTTCCTCCTTCTCAAGGAAGAAGTACTCAGTAACATCCCAAGAGGCTGCGAGCACCTAATTATGGCACATGATCTGAAAGGCGCTTTTGACAACGTTTCTCACGACGCCATCTTGAAAGAGCTCAACGCCCTCGATTGCGGACCCAAGGCCTTGAACTACATCAAAAACTTTCTCAGCAACCACACGGCCACGATTGGCATGGGAGATGTCCGCTCCGGCACAGAGCAGACACCCAACAAAGGCACTCCCCAAGGCTCTATCATCTCTCCTCTCCTCTTCAATATAGCTATGATCGGCATGGCAAAAGCACTCGAGGCTATTGAAGGCATCGGCTATACTATCTACGCTGATTATATTACCATCTGGTCGACCTGGGGTTCCCTTGCCGACAAAGAAAACACCCTACAAGAGTCAGTCAATTGCGTAGAGAGACAAGCAGCAAATTACGGCCTCCACTGAGCACCCGACAAATTCGAAATTATCCGCACTCAGGGCTATGCCTACAAATCTCCCGGCGGCATCGAGGTTTACCTCGAAGGCACGAGAATAAAGGAAGTCCCTCTTATCCGCATCCTGGGCCATTGGCTTCAGAGCGACAGGAAAGCCAACCACACGTTACAGCGTCTCCGGACAACTGCCCTCCAGATCTCCCGCATGATTCGGCGCATCACCCGCAACCGAAAAGGCATGAGAGAGGAGGATACAATTCGACTGATACAGGCTCTAGTTATGAGCCGCTTGTCATACGGTCTCCCATTCCTACCACTTCTGGGGAATGAGCGAGACAAAGCAGATGCCATCATCCGTACCGCCTACAAACATGCGTTAGGCCTCCCGATGTACACGGCCAACTGCCACATCGTGGGCCAGGGACTGACCAACACAATAGAAGAAAGTCGAGAAGCCGTCCTAGCATCGCAAAAGTAACGCCTCCTCACCACCAAAGCTGGACGCGCAATCTTGGAAAGAGTGGGTTCCCCGGCTGACATACGCGCCGTCCAGAACAACCGAGACCTACCCTCAACTCTGCGAACTCGCGTGTATGTAGCTCCACTCCCGAAGAACATGCACTCGGACTCACAAAAGGGACGACGAAAGGCGCGAGTGGACTATCTGCGCCGCACACATCGACAGGCACAAAATGCTGTATACGTCGACGCAGCCAACTACCCCGTTTCAACAAACGCGGTGGCGGTCGTCTTGGGCACCAATTACAAGGAAATCGCCAGCGCCTCCCTACGAAACTGCTCTCCCACAGTAGCATAAACTGCTGCAATTGCCCTCGCAATCCAGCACGGCGACGCTACGGGAAATGAGTTAAAAATTATTACCCACTCTCAGTCTGCGTTTCGCCTCTTCCTCTATGGCAGACTTCCACACTCCGTCGCTCCCATTCTGACTACCCCACAAGTTCAAAATTCCACATGCAAGCACCAAATCACTTGACTCCTGGGCACGAGGGGCTCGAGGGAAACGAGGCCGCGGACAGTCTAGCTCGAGGATATACTAACCGAGCGACTAACCTCCCCGACCTCACCCCTCTCCCCTCTACATACGACGGCGCCTCCTCCTTCTCCGAACACAAAGACAAGTCTATCCCCCACCACACCGTAAGCTAACGGCGGCAGAGGCGATGGAATGGCGACAACTGCAGACGAACACCTTTCCTAACCTACACAAGTACCACATCATCTTCCCAGACAGATATGACAGCATCTGCCCCTGGTGTGGCGGAATTCTAACATATCATGTAACATGGGGCTGCTCCGGTCCCAAGCCCCCGAACTAGACAAACATCACTCCGAGGAACAGTGGGAGTCTGCCCTGCTCAGCTCTGACTTGGAGACGCAGCGAAAGCTGTTATCCCAAGCAAGAGCAACTGCGGTGGACATTGGTGTCCTGAAATAAGGACTCCACCCAAAATCTGTATTTTCGCCTCTCTATCCTACCTTTTTGGAATAAATGTTTTCTACTACTACTACCCACAACCACTACCCAAGCAAGGCTAAACAAAACATTCAAAGAAGTATTCGAAAAACACCCTACCTTCTGAAACCTCTACCTTCAGTTATTGAGCACCAACGGATCAGCTCCAGCATTCTACGGCCTGCCCAAAGCCCACAAACCGGAGATCCCTTTGCGCCCGGTTGTCGACTTCCGGTGTTCGCCTCTTCGCTCGTTGTCAGAATACCTTCACAAACTAATATCCCCAATCGCAGGAAAAACAGCGACCGATATCCGTCATTCCGGTCACTTCATCGAACTGGTGTCCCAAGCCACCGTGGAGGCCGACGAATGCCTTGTCTCCTTCGACGTGGTGTCCCTTTTCACAAACATCCCCGTGAAGCATGCGGTGGCCGCTACCCGTGACGCCCTACAACGCGACGACACACTCAGCGCACGAACCCCGCTGAGTGTAAATGATGTGTGCCGCCTCCTGGAGTTGTGCCTATCAAACACATACTTCTCGTCAAACGGGGAATTTTACCGACAACTGAAAGGAACGCCCATGGGATCATCCATCTCTGTCGTCATGGCCAATTTAACAATGAAACACGTCGAACAGCGAGCCCTAAACTCATTCCACCCGAAACCAAAAATTTTCCTCAGGTATGTCGATGACTGCTTCGCCGTCATCAAAAAATCTGAGACTCAAAATTTCCTTCATTTAAACTCCGTAGAACCTGACATTCAGTTCACACTAGAGGTGGAACAAGAAAACTCCCTGCCGTTTTTGGACGTCCTCGTGTCCCGAAACGACAATACCCTTCAATTCTCTGTATACCGCAAACGAACCCACTCAGGCCGGTATCTCCACTTCTCTTCGAACCACCTTACAGTCCGTAAAGCATCAGTGGCGAAGACGCTATTCAGAAGAATTGAGACACACTGCAGCACAGAACTTGACAGAAAAAAAGAACAACGCACGATTCTCAAAGAACTCCTGATGAACGGCTACCCAAAAGGCTTTATTCAAAAAACCATTCGATGTCAAAAACACAACATTCGTCAAGAAATCAACGCACAAAGACCAACGCCACCACCAAAATACGTCACTTTACCTTATGTCGGAGGTGTCAGCGAAACCATCGCACGAATCCTGAAAAAATCGGGTCTCCAGGTTGCGCACACACCCACAAACACTGTTGCGCTTTGCCTACCTGTTCCCAAAGACCGCCGCCGAGAGAAAGAGCCCAAGGCATTGTCTACCAAATTCCATGCGCCGACTGCGACGCAAGCTACATCGGCGAAACGAAAAATTTCAAAGAAAGAATTCGGCAACATAAGAACGACGTCCGCAAATTGGCAAGAGAGCGCAATCCAGTAGCGGAACATTCCGAGGACTCCGACCATAGAATCAACTTTAAGGAACCCGCATCCTCGGAACCGAAACAAATTACCACAAGAGGCTCTTTCTGGAATCGTGGCATATCCAAACCACCCCGAACAATATCAACCGCACAAAAGGAAAGCTGCCCCCAGTATATGCCCAGGGACTTCGCTCTTCAACGCAACGAAAAAAGTCGCCATTCAGCACCTCCCTGCATGCGCCAGCGTGACTAACAGCCTAAACCCCCTCCCCCTCCCCTGCGCCTTTCGCGACACAGCTGTCGTCCTTTTCATCACCCCCCCCCCCCCCGTCCCTTCCATACTTACAAGACGCTAGCTACTGCCCTCAGTCAGCCCTGATGAAGGAGCCGAGTGGGCTTCGAAACGTTGGGTTAAAGTTGACATTTTTGGTTGGAGATGTGCAGTTTATTATAACGATATTTAAGACGCAAAATCACTTACCATGACGACGAGACGGATGTGATACGGCAGGGATTCAAGAATGTCCTTCCGGGCAGCTGTGTCGAGGTATAAATTTCTCTCCCGCAGGCCAAGGCACGGCAAAGATACCGCTTGTCTCGATTGGCTCACAACGGCGCCATACCACCAGTCGCTAACCAGAGCGAGGGGCAAGCTCAGCCGTCTTTTACGATATCCACTTCAGAGAACTCGGTTAAGCATCCGTCTTTCTTTTCTCCGTCGCACATCGAAAAGCCGCAAAGTCAAACGCGAAGTCGCTGCTCACGATATCTGTCCCAAGAGAGGCTCCAGACAACCCGCCGCATACAACCCGCCGTGACAACGAGGGAATTTCTATAAGAGTGGCGGACCGTGCCCTCTGAGTTGTGCCGTTGTTAGAGGATGCCGATTAGTTTTCATGAGTTGCTCTACTTGACGTGCGCGACAATTGCAGTACCTGAGAGGTTTCGCTTTTCGCTTCTATCGAAACATGGCTGCTGCAGCCGGGATCGAACCCTCTAATTTGACTCAGTGCCCAAGCAGGTAAACGCCGCAGCCACTGAGCCTACGGGGCGCGCTTTAAGTGCCAATTCCGAGTTGCTCTTTCGACGAAAATTGCTGCAATGCAAATCGCATTGATTCCGTCGCCTGGGATACCCCGCATCGGTTTCGTAAGACACTTGGTGACTTGCACAGAGTGAACGATATGCGATACGAATCTTAATACTTAGACGAAATGCAGTTCATAAGGCTTTACGCATTAGAACGCCTTACGAAACATTTTTAAATCGAGAAGTCAAGCTTATTCGTTTAACCAGCACATCAGTTTTTTATTACCCTCTACGCCTCAAGAATCTTTTACGCTGTCAGTTGCAATTGCAGTTCGCGACTCACCGAACGCATGCCTTACTAGGCAGATCGGTAACCAGCACTATATAATATTGAAGCGGGTCGACGACATTCAGCGAGTGAACGAGTGAAAGGAGACGAAGACAACGAAGTTCTGGCTGTGTTCTCAGTCTCACTCGCAGCTGTACCCTTCGCTGGTGTAAATAACTCTAAACATATTCTTTCCCGTATCATATTTGTTGTAGGTGCGGCTTTCCCCTACGCCTACCGACGACGGAGCTCCGCAGCAGCCGCCAGCTGCCTTCGCTAACCATGACCCAAGACGCCTTCCAGCAAACAGCAGCACCGGCCATGCCCTCGCTCGTTCTTTCTTCCCCTCGTGACCCTGAGACATTTTCTGGCACCGAAAACGTTGACGTCGAAGACCGGATCCACATGTGCGAACGCGTGAGTACATACAATCGCTGGGATTCGACCCTTATGCTCGCAAATGTGATATGCTATCTAAAAGACACCGCCCGAGCCTGGTGCGAAACTCACGAAGATGATTTGACCAGCTCGGACGTCTGCAAGCAGAAACTGCGCGGGCTGTTTGTATGGCCGTTCGGCCGAACTTTCGCCACTAAGAGAGAGACCTTCCATCCCGCACTCAAACGTCTACGGAATCCTATGTTTCGTACATACAGGACATGTTAGCTTTCTGCCCCAAAGCTGGCAATAACATGCCATAATCTGACAAAGTGGGTCAGGTGTTGAAGGGGATCGCCGACGATGGCTTCAACTTGCTCGTCTACAAGGACTGCACTAGAGTCGGTGGCATTATTAAGAAATGTTGCCGCTTCGAGGAAGCTAAAAGCAGGCGTATTAGCCAGCCGCACGCACGCCTCCCCAACACGGCTGCGACTTTCTCGTGTGAAGACCTGCTGCACGGGCAAACTCCAGCGCCTCCAGAAAATGTGACCCGCATCATTCGACGCGAACTCGAAGCTATGTCCCGTGCCTCCCTGCATCTGCGTGATGGCGGCAACCACCTGCCCACCATCTCTCTGGTACAAGCTGTCGTCCGTCAAGAGCTTGCAAACCTTCGTCTCCTGCCCGTCAGCCCCGTACTTCCTTCATCACCACACGAAAACACTGCGATTGCTCCTGTGCGACCTTCGTAATTCACGTCGACGTAACCCTAACGACTGGCGGACACCCGACGACAGGCCCATTTGTTTTCTCTCCCTCCGCGTTGGCCACATCTCCCGTCGCTGTCGCAATTATTGGTCCCGTCGTAACACATACAGTCCTCTAAGCTCTCACCAGAACGACCAACAGCCCAGCCACTTCACGCCCCTCCAGCCCAGCACAGTGCTACCATCGGCGGCCAGATTCCCCGCTCCAGCCGCTCCCCCTCCCCCCTTCGTCGGCAGTCTCGTTCGCCCCTACACAATCGCTCCTCTCCTGGCCCCTACGGACGCTCGCCAGCGGAAAACTAGACGCTGCAGTGACAGGAGGTTAAGCTGCAGTACAGCTCCAGACCCAAAATCCTCGCTTAGCCCTCCGCGCACACCAAACTTTGCTGCCTATTCATGTAGATGGAGTCCCTGTGAAATCCCTGATTGATACGGGAGCGCACGTGTCCGTCATGAGTTCAACCCTACGACGCCGCCTCAGAAAATTACTACCCCTGCACCCACAGCCATTCTCCGCGTTGCCGACGGCAGAACGCCTCCTGTAGTTGGACTATGCACAGCCCGTGTGACCATATGCGACCGCCATACATCCGTTCTATTCTCTGTTCTGGACCAATGCCCTCTTGATGTCAATCTTGGCCTCAACTTCCTCTCTGAGCATTCAGCCCTCATCAACTGCGCCACCAGTGTTGCCCAGCTTGACCTTCCCCTTTCTGCTGAGTGGCCGTCCCCAGTTGTACCTCGTCTTTGTGCTGTCTACTTTGTCCGTCTACCGCCTAGAGCCGCAGCTTATATTTCTTTCTCGTCTGTTCCTTCTGTCCCACATGGTCACTACGTAGTCACTCCGGACCTTGGCGTCTCCCTCACGCGAAGTATTGCGCTTGCGCACACTGCCTTTGCAATCTCGGCAAACCAAGCGCACCTTCTGGTCCGGAACTTTAGCTCGTCTAGCAAACCACTCCCGCAAGGCATCTCACACGCCACGCTGTGCCCTGCTACCGAATAAGACATATCTGGCGGACAGCTGCTTACCTTCCACTCATCAATGCCTGTTGCCTGCGGCCACATCGACAGAGAAACCAACAGACGACTACGCCTACATGATCTCTTCGGACCTACCGCCGATGCAAGCTCACGATCTTCGGTGCCTTTTATCATCTTTTCGCGACATCTTCGACTTTGATGCCCGTGTTTTGGCTCGCACCTCTGTGGTGACGGATCGCATAAACACCGGTGATGTCGCTCCTCTCCACAGACGTCCGCACCGCGTGTCGAGCGCTGAACGCACCGTCATAAATCATGAGGTGGACAAGATGCTCGCAAAAGACATCATCGAGCCCTCATCAAGCCCTTGAGCGTCACCTGTTGTCCTGGTAAAAAAAGCGGATGGCAGCTGGCGCTTCTGCATTCATTACCGGCACCACAACTGCGTCAAAAAAAGGACGTATATCCTCTCCCGATGATCGATGATGCATTAGATTGCCTCCACGGCGCCAAAAATTTCTCTTCAATTGATCTTCGATCGAGGTACTGGCAAATTGCCGTTGATGAAAAGGTCTGTGTCGTGTCTTCCTCGTGTCCCTGTCAAAGTGCGCGCTGTCCTGTTTTAATAATGATGAAAATGACCGCGTAAAGACTGCCTTCATGACGCCTGATCGCTTATACCAATTTTAAGAATGCCGTTCGGACCCTGTAACGCGCCGGCTACCAATGAACGAATGATGGACTCCCTTCTTCGCGGCTTTAAGTGGCCTACCTGCTGTGTTACCTAGACGATGTTGTGGTTTTCTCGTTTACTTTTGCCACGCACCTCGAATGCCTCTCCATTATTCTGACAGTGTTACGTAACGCCGGACTCCAGCTGAACTCGTCGAAATGCATATTCGGTCGCCTCCAACTCACTTTTCTCGGACACCTTGTTGACGCTTCTGGTGTCCGCCCATAACCAGTCAAAATTCAAGCCGCGAAAGACTTTCCGTTTCCTCGGTCGTCGAAAGATGTGCGCAGCTTTGTCGGCTTGTGCTCGTATTTTCGCCGTTTTATCAATGATTTCTCCGGCATCGCTCGCCCCCTCACCGACCTTCTTAAGAACAACAACGCCTTTATCTGGGACACAGCTAAAAAAACTAATTTTCCTCCCTCGTTCATTTGCAGACCTCTCCGCCAATCTTAGCCCATTTTGACTCGTCGTCTCCTACAAAGGTTCGCACCGACGCCTCCGGATATGGGATTGGTGCCGTGCTAGCCCAACGTCAAAAGGGTCAAGATCACGTAATCGCTTATGCCAGCCGCCTGCTTTCTGCCGCAGAGCAAAATTACTCTATTAATGAGCGCAAGTGTCTCGCCCTTGTCTGGGCTGTAGCTAAATTTCGACCCTACTTGTGTTGCGATGTCAGTGCACGTTAAAGATCCTCAGGTGGTCGAAATTATTCCGGAGCCCTCCCCTACGGCACCTCTATCTTCCTTTCTTCTTTCACTCCCTCCTTTATCCCTTAACTTACAGCGCGGTTAAGGTGTCCAACGATATATGAGACAGATACTGTCCCCTTTCCTTTCCCCCCAAAAAACAATTGTTATTTTACCTGTTCGGACGCTCATTCGCTGTTTTCGCTGATCACCACGCTCTCTGTTGGCTGTCTTCGCTAAAAGATCCCACCGGTCGCCTTGGTCGCTGGGCTTTGCGCCTCCAAGAATATTCACACTCCGTCGTATACAAGTCAGGTCGTGACCGCCAGGACGCTGTTTATGCCGATACCCTGTGAGGCCACATGACCTAGAAAACGCTGAGACCCTGTCCTCCCTCTTCGCAATCTGTGATCTCACAGACGTCGCCAACGAACAGCGCCACGACTAATCTTTACGACCTCTATTTGATGCCCCTGCCCTGAAAACCGATCTCCTCTGAAATTTTATGTGCTCCAGAATGGCATTTTGTACCACAGCAACCGACGCTCCGATGGTCCTCCGCTGCTGATCTTCATACCATAACATCTGCGCTCTTCTGTCCTTGAATAATTGCACGACCTGCAGACAGCCGGCCACCTAGACGTATCCAACACGTACTCTCGAGTGCGGCAGCGCTTCTTTTGGCCTGGTCTGTATCGTTCTGTCAAACGTTACGCTGCCGCTTGCGACCTGTGTCAACGTCGGAAAAGGCCCTCCACTTTGCCTGCCGGTCTTCTACAACCCACTGACATACCTCCGGAAAATTTCTAACGTGTTGGCCTCGACATTCTTGACCCTTTTCCCACGTCCCTCTACGGCAACGATTGGATCGCTGTCGCAACGGATTATACAAATCAGGTACGCCCTCAGGAGTGCTTTGCCTACCTGCTACGCTATTGAGTTCGCTGATTTTCTTTTTCAAGATGCCATTCTTCACCATGGCGCCCCTTGTCAACTGCTCACCGACAGCGGTCGTTATTTTCTGCCCCCAGTTGTTAATGACATTCTTCGTTCGTGTGCCACGCAGCACCAGCTCGTGTGCCACGCAGCACCAGCCCGCGAGAGCTAACCATCCACAAACCAGCGGGCTTACGGAACGGTTCAACCGCACGCTCACCGATATGTTAGCAATGTACGTCTCGCCAGACCACCGAGATTGGGACGCAGCCTTGCCTTATGTGACGTTTGCGTATATCTCTTCACGGCATGAGCCAACAGGCTGTTCCCCTTTCTACCTTTTGTTTTATAGGCACCCCACGTTGCCTTTTCATACACTCATGCCTCTTTCCTCAGTCCCCACCACTGGTAACGCTCGGGACGCCATCGCCCAGTCCACGCTGGCGCGCCAAATAACCTGCAGTCGGCTCCATACCTCTCAAGTTTCCCAGAAGTCCGCCTACGACCGCCGTCACTGGGCAGTCGAATATAACCCCGGATCGCCGTAACACAGCGTCGATCTCTCCAAGAAGCTCCGTTCTTACTACAGCGGCCCTTACCATGTGGTGCGCCGTGTCACTGACGCGAACTATGAAATTGCTCCCCTTGCATCCTCGCCATTGTAACCCGGCCCCACCACCGACGTCGAACATGTATGCCACCTTAAACCTTATCACGACCCTCATACGTCGCCACCCTAACGCCGAGACGGCCTTCAATCAGCTTTGCGTCCTGAAGCGGGTCGACGACGACGCGACGACATTCAGCGAGTGAACAAGTGGACGGAGATGAAGACGACAACGAAGTTCTAACAACAACAACAACAATCTCGGTGCCGCTCGCAGCTGTCCCCTTCGCTGCTGTAAAGAAATGTAATTATATTCTTTCCCTTAACGATATAATTATCTTTTACGTGCTACCGTTTTGCGCGTGGGCATGGAACGCACGGCCGCCTGTCAACCTCTGAATTCTGAAGGGGGAATAGAATGTCTTACAAGCATCACTGCTTGGCACCATAAACGGCGCTCTATGCCATGTTGAGTTTGTACGGAAGATTTGCTTGCTGAAACTAAATTCTTTAATTTTTATGAGGAACTTAACAGCACGACGAGCAGGTCAAATGAAGCCTGCGCAAGAAACATAATATACTGAGGTGTGCGTTTATGGAAACCAATTGAAAAGGAGATTGATACACGCTACGCGCATTGGTGGGGTACCACAAACGTGAGAATATATGCCTTGAAATATCTCTAAACGACGACTTCGACCATTTTGTACAAACCATTGATATTGAGAGTTCCTTGCAATATAACAGAGCCTTCGAGTGCGTGTTTCAGTGGATTTAGACTGGCGGCGAAAAAAGAACCTGAGCGCTAGCAGAACGGAATCTAATTCTTGTGACATTTACGGCTCTCCGCTGTACTCTTTTTTTTGTCGCTAATTAGCGACAACAGAGACAAAATATGTTTAGACACATATTATGTATCTTTCGCTCTATGCAGATGTCAAAAGCCAATAAGCACTGGTGCTCCTCGTCTGCGCACTTTCAAAAGAAAAGAAAAACATGGGCAAAGACACTCACGTCGCAGCGCCCAGGGTTCCAGGTTGCGGACTCCACGCACAAGCTTGAGGAGGCCGAGGCTGCATTTGGACGACACGTCTGCTTCCAACAGCTTCCGCATGAACGAAGGCGGCGCCCGGTCGATAGCGTCGCCGATCCACTCTTTCAACTTCTCTACGATTTTCTCGTCGGTCTGATTGTTCGCCTCGATATGAGCGACGCATGGCGTGGCACGCAAGCAGATGACAACCGCAAGCGCAAAGAACAATCTGGTGAGCAGAGAAATCACGCGTTTTCTCGAACGCATTGCGGAGCCTCACCCTCAGAAAGTCCCGGAGTTAAGAAAACACAGATTACTTCACTTTTTCTACGGCTAGAAAACAATGCAAGTATATGATCAGGCGCCCAAGTATGCTTTAATGGGGATTGCTTTAGAATCCACCACGTTCTTCGTTTTGTCCGGACGCCGAATGCGTTTTGAAGTCCAGGTGTAAGAGACACAATAGCTGGTCGAAATAGCGTGCGCACTCTAGCAGCAGTTGTTGAGAGGCCAGATTTCAGTGGCGCAAAGCCGTGAATCAGCCGCTCACCTGCATATAAAACCCTTCACCGTGACGTCTATACTCGGCGCTCTTGGCAGGAGAGGCGTCTTCGTCCACAAGACACATTGGCTAATTGGGCAATAGAGAAATAAATGATAACTGCCGGACAAGAGACATGGAAACTCGAACTAAGGCAGTCGCTCTCTTCCTCACTATTCTCGGTGACCTTGTTGTATGGCGTGGGCTGATGGTCGCGATATCTACTATACCTGCGTGACTCTATACCGACGTTTCCTGTTACAACACCACTCTCCATTTCGCCTTGTTAACTAAGTAGCCTTAGGCTCCACCAGGTTGGAGCGTTTCCACCGGGGGCTGATATGCATCGAGTAGAACTTGTCGAACCAGTTGCTTCGTTATAGATGCAAAGAACTGCGCAAACGAGACACGCACAGGGAAGAGGCAAATCCGCACACCAACAGAGACTAACCACTTTATTGCGCGATGGAACAGAAGGCATAGATAAAGCGATCCCCGCATCTCATTAGTTCTTTGCATCTATATGCACCATCGCTCCGCATAGATACTGGCGTCTAAAACTATATATACAGAAAGTCTAAAAGCTTCCGACGCCTTCAAGCGTCACTGCAAACCATTTCGTGACGGTCACGTCATTCGTTCGAAGCTTGTCGAGGCCGAAATAGATGGGTTTCATGTTTCCTCAGTTGTGGATCCCTTGTGGATCGCACTAACGAAGTATCGCGTTGCTAAATTTTTCGCGCTGTCAAATCTCAACTTACCGCGTTTGAAGCATTCTCCGTTAAGGTACCAGCGCACTGAGTCGAAAGCGTCGCATCCTTGATTGTGAATCAACAGCCACAATAAAGCAGCTGGTGACTGGCCATATGTAGCCATGATAAAGCCAATTTGAGCCATGTTTAACGTAGAATTTAATGTGGCACGTAGTCATACATCCGCATCGCACTTCTTTTTGCAAGTCCGAGTAGTGCCTTCTGCTCAAATAATAATGTAAAGGCCAATGGCTGTTCTGCATAGCCCGCGTGATAGTAATGTTCTTCTATTCTTCCATGCGCAAGGCTGGTTGACGCCCACGAAGCGTGTATGGAAGTCGGTAAAAGTGGAGTAGCTAGAATGCGCCTTCTCGTCTCGACCTTCACCTATGGGTGCATTTTGCACAATGTTGTTGAAGCATCAGCTAGAGCAGCAGTTCACTTTAGCGGACAATTCCAGCCCTCTCCACTTACTGTGTTGCTGTCATAATATGGCCATTTATTTCAATGAGTAAAATTATAGTTTCATGGCTATCAAGGCAACCCTTCATTTTAACGCGAAAGGAACGCCTAGCGCCGTCTATCACAGAAATTGCGATGCACGTCTACCCACTGTCGAGTTGCACCCCCTCAAGAGACGTCTCGAACAGAATTTGCTTCGTTTGGGGGATCAAGGTAGGCCTAGAATTCGGCTTGCGGTGGGATATGGTAACGCTTCAATTAGTAATTGCATGCATACTGTGTTTACTTATTATGTAATAGTGATTTTATTTCTATACCACAACCCATAGGGTTTTATTTGCCTAGCAAATTCGCTATAGAGCTGTCCGCGGATGGGTGCCCGTTGTTGTTGGAGTGTATTTAGCGGAACGTATGCATACATGTATAGCGGTCCCGTAACGGGACAGTTTTGCTACCCGTTTTAGGATATTTTTGATGAGAGGATCGAAGGAACGAGAGGGCACAACCAGTTAATTTGGCTGCTATCTTAGGTCAGAGAAACCCGAAACTATGGCGCCATTTCGTCCCTAGACGACGCATTCACAGGGTTCCACCCCTATCGACCATATTAGACCGTTAAGTCATCATTGACACGCGGCAGGTGATTGTTTCTACAATGCTTTTGTAGATGACGCTACAAGTCTCAATGCGAGATGCGCTGTTTTCCAGTTGCAGCCACAGATGATGCTTTGAACTCAGGGTTTTAGGAGACCTCATGAAATCTCGAAACGTGATGAGTAGTTGCTGCCACAGATAGCGCTGTGAGCAAGGGTGGTAGCAGACCCTGTCGAAACTTGATGAGTAAGAGCTAACGCTCTGAAAGCAAAATGCCTCAGTGTCCACTGCTCACCGGACCCCTTCAGAGGCTTTCCCATGACGCTTACAGAAAGCAATACGAGAATGAGGGGCTCGCTCAATGCCCGTTTCAACAAGAGGAAAATTGATTGGCTGAGTGGAGTCGGGCCTCTTTCGACGCACGTGCAGGAACTGTAGTCACACCATTAATTCATGGTTTTGGTTGCAAAAGCACAGCATTTATTTTGGGGGATTCATGCGCGCAGGCCAACCATGACAGCTGACGAAAAGGGCGGCGGAAAACCACGCACCTCACTTATTGAAAGGAAACTGACGCACTGGCGCATTGGCTACCCAAGCAGCACAGTTGATCGGCCCAATAGTGCACAGGGGTGGCTTCACTCTGGTCTTTTGTTGGACCAGCCTTTGCCAATATGTTTCTACTATTGGGCCGATTTCTTGTGCTGCGCCATCGAGCTCATATATAAAAACATGGCACTGTCACTGGTTCCAAAGTGGCAGGTTAGTAAGTTTTCGCGCAAATTTGCGCCACAAAAGTGAACTCCTCAGGACTGTTGGAAACGCGTGAATTTGAGCTTGCAGCGACCCACAAATTGTGAACTGCACAAGGCAGCGGTTACCACCTGTTCACGTACAGAAGCTGGCCGTAGAGCATACCCTAATTTTGATTCGGAGTTTCCTGATTAGCACCTTCCAGGTACCTTCCAGGACTGCTGCTCAAGGACTGAATTTCAGTGCACCAAACGCTAGGAATAACGCATGCAATAAATGATTCGTACACTATATATTTCTAGTGTAGCGGAAGCAAGAAATGATAAGGACGAAACCGAGTTCAGCCAGCTTCTAATAGATCAGAGACGAGTTGTCTTGTAGCAAGGGGTGAGTGAAACAGGTCGGGAACCGGCCTTCAACTCGTAAGGGTCCATAGTTGTCCCCAAAGTACCATAGGCCGCGGGCTGGCATAGTTGGCAGCACCTCTGCAACCAACTAATGGTTTCATTTGTAGTTTCACAGTTAAACAGTTAAGGGGTGCGAGCCGGCTCGATGGATCGGTGCTTAAGGTGCGCGGCTGCTGACCCGAAAAACGCCGGTTCCATCCCGGCCGCGGAGGTCGCATTTTGATGGAGGCGAAATTTAAGAGACTAGTGTACTGTGCGATGTGCATGCGCGTTAAAGAACCCCAGCAGGTCGAAATTTCTGGATCCCTTAACTACAGCGTCTCTCATAGCCTGACTCGGTTTGGGACGTTATGCCCCATAAACTTAACTGAGTTTACTAATTTAAGGGGTGCACCAGTTAGACCATTCATGTATTTTACCCTATGACTGGGACCCTTTTTCTCGGGACTTGTTTTTAATTACAGCATTCATATCTGTAAAATTGTAAGTAGCTTCTCGTGTCCTTTTTACTCACCCAGAATTAATAATTTATTTATTTATGGGGGTTTAACGTCCCAAAATGACTCAGGCTATGAGGGACGCCCAGAAGTATTAATAGAAGTTACTTATTTCTAGCGGTTTATTGGACCCACCTAATTTTACAAGCCGAAATGGTCATTAAGCATCCTGTGAAACAAAATTACTTGCATTGATTTCTATAATTCTGTTTGAGTAAATCCTCCCGTGTGTTGTTTTGGTAGCGGGAAGAACAGTGTTTCTAGCATCTGTGGTTTTCGGAGAAAAAGGTTCAAATGTTGCAAGAGCTGATAACCTGGAGGTAATTGGTTTTAAGTGAAAAAAAGGACTTCATTGCAAAAAATGCCCGTCAATGTGAGATTTCAATAGCCACCGGCCAGGTAGTCATCTCCACAATCATTATTGCTTGCTTTCCGGGCTTGTTTGGTTACCAGCTGTGTAGCCATTTTAGCAAATCATTGCACCGTGTAGCAAATTGGTGGGACACCAGATGACAGAGAATTCCCGCCGCTCTGGCAATTTTCCCTTCAATAAAAGTAAGCTCAACATTCACCCCCGATCTTTTAAACGTCTAACGACCGATAAGCACGTCCTTTCCAGCTTGATCCCTAATGAAATCGTTGAAGATTCATGTGCGTTGTGTGTCTTCCTATGGAGGCATTTTCTTTTCGTTTCTCAACAAGTGTACAACCATAGCAGGTAAGCCATCTTCAGCTCGTCCGTCTGTCCAACACACAGCCAGAGCTTTGAAAAATAACTCGTAGTACACGTTACCTACCATTTAAACGCCGCGCCTCGCGTTGGGCGATGTTCTCAGAATTATGGCAAACTAACGAAGATTCGAGCATAATAAATATATCAATTACCACTTCTTTGGTGTTTGTCATTCCATTAACTGTCAAACTCGAGCTGAATATGGTAAAAGAGACCGATATTTCTCGTGAACTTGCGGCGAAGCAGGACAAGGGTAAAAACGCTCTTCAGGCAAATTGCACACCATCTGTAGCTAAACATAGCTATAAAAGACACTAGGAAGTTCTTAGCTCATATTTAATGAGCAGTAACAGTCCCTCTAAACGTGGAGAAATTTTAAACAGTTTTGTTGCTTTTTTCAACAAAGAAGAGCTATACATCACACATCAGTTTAACTGAAAATAGCATCTTCTTATCGACCTCACCGTAGCCTGCTAACGACTCGTTTGTTCTGAAACGCAAACTCAAGTAAGTCCTTATTCACATAACCAAACTTGCCTATACCACTCTAATACGCCGTAACATTGAATACGCCGCGGCCGTTTGGTACCTTGAGCAAGCCTACGTTATCAGTAATATCAAATATTGCAGAGCCGTGCTGTTCGTTTCATATTTTTGAGATTTCTCACCTTCCACAAGCGTCTCAGGATTAACAAAACTTGCAGGACTGGAGGAATTTTCACATCGTCGTAAACTTGTTCGTGTAACGCTTTTTCATATACTTTTTAAGCATCCACCTCTTCGCGACGATTTCCTTCAGTCAACTCATGTCATCTTTCCAAAACTTGACCATTATATTAGAGTTAAACACGTACAGTCCCATTCAACTTCGTGTGATAATCCATTCATTTAAAGTGAACTCTGACACGTCACCAAGGAAACCTTTAGCCGGTTATACCCTCTTTACAGGGCAGCCCTAACCGTGGTTAAGCTTAACTGCAGTTAAGGCGGTTAACCGGTTTTAGAGTTAACTGCAGTTCGCCACGCTTACACACAGTTTAGCCATCTCGGTTAGGGCGACGAAACAGATCATGTGATACTCGCCTCAGTGAAGTTTAAACGTCACCTACTGAGGCGTATTATTAAACAGGGCTACGTTGAAAGGAGCACATAAGAGTAAAAACTATCTTTCTTGTGCTAAGGCCTGCTCAAAAACTTTTCTTTGTGCTTGCGGCTGTCGTTAGCCAAAATATAAAAAATGCTCTAAACAATGATCACAGTCGACTTCGTAGCCGACTGCGCTTTGGCTACTTTAGCCTATTTTTCCCGTGACTGCTCACTGCGGCGCATCACTGCTCGCTTGCTCACTGCTATCATTGTTCATTTTCGTGGCTTTTCTTTCACAGTGAGTGCTGCGCACTGTTCATTTGTTTGTGTAGTTAAGGCCCTGCGGAAGTATTGTGTGTCAAGCCTATGTTGGCCCTTAGCAGGCCTGTCCCGAACGAGGGCGACGCTGAATTCTGGGCTGCGTTCGTGGGGACGCATCAGGCAGCGCTACAACTTCTGCCCTGCAGATGCTGGCACTGAGGGCTGAAATTGCCATGCTTGAAGAGACGAGGAAGCGACACCAGGGGCGGCCGAAGCTTTTTTTGTTGGCGGCGGCGTACCTGTACGTCCGTGAGCGAAATCTGTCGGCGTACCCGCGCCTAGACTCGTGGTACGAGACCACGCTTACGCACCTTGCGGACTGTGGACTCCGAGAAAACTTTCGGATCAACTGCGGCACATTCCGGTACATGGTAGCTGTTTGTGGAAGCATGAGCCGGCAAGATACCAACATGCGGAAAGTGATTCCGCTGGAGAAACGCGTGTCAATCGGCTTGTACCGCCTCGCAACATCAGCAGAAGAGCTGACTGCTGCCAACTTGTTTGGTGTGAAGACTGCGTCAGTTACTTTAATGTTTCACGAACTTGGCAGCGTGGTTGTGGAGCAGTTGGAAGCACGATTTGTGCATTTCCAGCACCAGCTGAGCTTCACGAGCCCATGTGTAAATTCACAGTATTCCGTGGTTTCTCTCAAAGTGTCGGTGCAGCGGATGGCTGTCATATCGAGGTGTGCCCCCCAAAGCAAGAAGCTGCTGACTAATACAATTATAAGGGGTGGTACAGTGTCATCCTACGTGCTCTCGTCGACCGCATATACAGGTTCCTATGCACGAATGTAGGGAGCCCTGGTAGGATCATTGACGTGGCAGTGTTTCAGAAGTCTCGACTGTCAGCTACTCTGGCTAGAGAGCTGTTCCGACAAGAAACAAGTCATTGGAGGTGTGAGCGTTGCCACAATTCTTCTTCGTGATCAAGCTCTCACCTTGCTGACGCACCTGATGAAGCTGTTCTCCTTCCAGGTGCCTCTGGGTCTCGCTCACAGACCTTTAACTACCGGCTGCCGAGTGCCAGACGTGTTGTCGAAAATGCTTTTGGACGTGTCAAGGCACGCTTTAGAATGGTGCTGAAAGGCCTTGAATGTGACATTCACAATGTCAGTTATGTGATCCGTGCGGCTTGTGTGCTGCACAAATTTGTGAGCAGATCAGTGACCCCTGTGATTCAAGCTTGTTTGGTGTGCTGCAGAGCGCTGATGAAAGGCGGCCTCAGCCGGTGTGCACAATCAACCGGGAAGAGGCGTCAGGTGTGGCGATGAGGAACACCCAGGCCAATCACCCTGTCTTGAGCTAGAACCCAGTCCGTGGGAAACTCAAGAGCAGCTAAGGAGGACACCCCTACCAAGGAGGAACAACCATGAACAGAGCTGCACACACATTATTGAAGGAGCAGTCTCTGGGTTCGGACCGCCTTAAATGGCTACCATTGCATGCACATGATGCATACTCCCTTCTGGGGTGAAGTTTATGAGGGTTACAACTGGTGTAATTTTCGTAACCTACAAGTGCTTCATAAAATAGGTTTGGTTTGGTTTATGGGGTTTAACGTTCCAAAGCGGCTTGGGCTGTGAGTGATGCCGTAGTGAAGCGCTGCAGATTTTTTGACCACCTGGGGTTCATTAACATGCACTGACATTGCACAGTACACGAGTGCCTTGCTTTACACCTCCATCGAAAAGCCGCCGTCGTGGCCAGACTTTCAGAAAATAGTCTTGCATTATATAGCTAATGTTGATTATTGGTTCTTGTTCAGCTACAAAACTAAGTGCTTCGTACAAACTACTAGTACTCCTTATGACAAACGAACCTTCACCTATATGCAACCACCTCTAATGAACTAATAATGAAGATTTCATTACTTCCTGTAAACTAATCTTTCTTCAAACAGTTTTGCTCGCAGAAAATGGCAAAGTGCCGGTATAAGCCTTCCATTTTTATGATTCATTCTTGTTGAGCACTGCTGTTTATGTTGCTTATTCATTGTCATTGTACTACCTTTTTCATTGTGTTTGTGTCGCATGGTCTGCATATTGGCTGCTGTTCTGTCACTTGCTGTCTGCTTGTAATTTGTGTGTATAACTGGCCATCGTCTTGCCGCTTTGCCAATCAGCAACTTTTTGGTACCTTGTCAAGCAGTAAAAGCTTACTGAAGAAGTGGGCGCGGAAAAACGAGGACAAGCGAGACAAACAAAGACGAGCGCAACTCACAACTGAAGGTTTATTCCAGACAATGCTCGAATAAATAGTGAAACCAACAAGAACAAAAACAAACAAACGTCATGAACACCACAAGTTACTCCGTGAATCTCAATGATTTGGTTAGGAACAGATACTCCCTATCAGAGAAGCGGACGGAAGTCTGACTGATGCACTGATCGCCACTGATGCGCATATGAAAGGCTTCCATGAGCTCCCGCGTGAGTTGCTCCCTGTGCCTGAATAGGATCGTCGTTTTTCAAAAAGCGGTTTACACTGGATTTTCTTTTCCTTGTCGTTTGTAATGCACGTGCGGCAATGTTTAGGGAGGTTATCAAGAGAATCTCCCCCAAGCAATCTTCGGTGCTCTCCTAATCTCTCGTTGACGCATCGTCCAGTTTGGCCGATGTATAGAGCGCCACACGACAACGGCAATCTGTACACAACCCCCCTGGCACAGGTAACGAACGGGGCTTTGTGTTTGATGTTGCGTTCATTTCTTGTTTTTCTTGTTTTTCGTACCGTTCTTACGCCTCCTTCTTCCATCCGTTTGTGCACCTGTGAACAGATTGCTCCCAACTTCCGAGGGGCGGAAAACACAATCGGAATTTGATAACGCCTGGCAACATTTTTCAGTCCATGCGCCAATCTGTGCACATATGGTATGACTGCAAAATTTTTTTGACGCTCTTTTTCCCGGAGTTTAGGTCGCGACTCATCCTTGACCCACCTTACCAATCTTCCACAAGCTTCCACAATTATATGCTGAGGGTACCCGCTTTCTTTCAGCCTCTTCACCTGCGACTCGACGCTTTCCTTGATAGCATGTGAGCAAGACATGGTGATGGCCGCTTTTAGACAGGAAGTGACTATCCCGTTCTTTATGACTTTGGAGTGACCAGATGAATAATCAAGCAACGCTTTATTGGCCCTAGGGAGGTATGCCCAACAAACATGTTTGGGGCGAAAATGCAAAGACAGATCTAGGAACTGGAGCCTTCCATCTCTTGGTACTTCTACTGTGAAATTGAGACCAGGGCCGCACTCCAGTGTAAACCGCGTTTTGAAAAAACGACGATCCTATTCAGGCACAGGGAGCAACTCATGCGGGAGCTCATGGAAGCCTTTCATATGCGCATCAGTGGCGATAAGTGCATCAGTCAGACTTCCGTCCGCTTCTCTGATAGGGAGTATCTGTTCCTAACCAAATCATTGAGATTCACGGAGTAACTTGTGGTGTTCATGACGTTTGTTTGTTTTTGTTCTTGTTGGTTTCACTATTTATTCGAGCATTGTCTGGAATAAACCTTCAGTTGTGAGTTGCGCTCGTCTTTGTTTGTCTCGCTTGTCCTCGTTTTTCCGCGCCAACTTCTTCAGTATGCATTTCAACCAACTCGCCCAACTTTCTGCTCTCCCAGTAAAAGCTTTCAGTCTTGCACTCCTACTTCAAAAAGCAGAAGTACTTGCTGTTGGGCTAGTTGGTTCATCATAAAGTTGAATGGCACAAAGGAACAAACACAGGAAGGCACAGCTGTGGCGCTTTTTGTCTCTGTCTTCCTGTGTTTGTTCCTTTGCGCCATTAAACTTTATTCTGAAAGCAGTATAGTGAATGAAATGCCTTCACTAAATAGACCTCTCCAATAAGGGCCCCCTGGGTATCACCATATTTTTCCTCTAGGCTTTTGCATGCACCTGATGCTAGCCCAGTGAAAGCGAATGCCTTTGACCAAAAAGGCTGTTAGTGCCTACAATCATATTACAGTGAACATTTTATATCTAGGCGAAGATTAAGCAATAGCTGCGAGAAATTTTTTCCTTTTGCTCATGAAGGTAACGATATCATGTCGGTCACAGGTGGAAGCTTCATATTTTTGCACACATTATCCACACACAAAGTAAACACAAACATATGATGTAAATGTCACCTAATGGTGAGAGCTTTGAAAGACTCACACTGTGATAAATTTCATTACATTCTCATCTCAACTCATTAAACCAAAGTACGCTTTCTGATAAAAATTTCATGTCATTACTATTTCGCTCTTGTCAAAATTCCCCACTGTTCTATCACTTGCCCCCCCTCCCCCAAGAAAACCACTTATGTTGCAAGAAAAATATCAGCCTCGTAGCAAACAGTTCCTGGTGAACGTGCAACAGCGAGTGGTTCTGAGTGGAGAAGCAGGTGGAGTGTTACTGCGAGAGCAGCAGCAATGTACTTGCAATACACTTGTTTGCTTATTGCACTTCCACCTGTGTGCCCCTGTAGTGCATGCATATGCTCTGTTCTGAGTTCATCTCTTTACATGCTGTAATATCATGGAGAATCAAATAACTTCTAGCTCTACCTTTGATCACTCTTTGTAGAGCCAGTCATTATTTTGGTTGTTGTCTAGAAATTTTGCAAGCAGTTGCACAATCCCTGCATATATGGCATTCGCTTCCTTCTGGAGGCGCACCATTTTCTTCGCATTTTGTGTGTGCCTTGCGATCGGCCTTTGGTACTCCCTCGCTACCTCCTTTATGGAGAGTAATTAGCTGCTCTATAGCAGGTCTTTGTCGCTTGTGGTGGCTCTTTTGGGGTTCCCTTCCTGCCCTTGTGCCAGCACCGGCACTGCTGCTTGCCCCTGCAGCGGCACTGCTGCTTGCGCCAGCACAGGCAAGTCGTCTCTGCTCCTTCCTTCATGCAGGCTGTCCTCCCATGACAGGAGCACTTCTGAGCCATCTGGCGCCTCATTGACAACTGGCAGCTGCACATGATGGAACATACAAGACAGCGTGTTATCATCTCAAAAAAGAGGTTAAATATGCCCCAATGTAATGCAATCATTCGCCACAATATATTACAAAAAGACAAACTTGTGATGGCCAAACTGTAAAGAAGGCAGCGGTTCACATTTTTGGTTTCCTGAACATAACTAAATAGATGTATTAAGATACCGGCATGTACATCAGCATTCCCTAGCCCCAACTTTCACATGTACCAATAGGTTCAGTTCAGCATTTTCTTTAATACTGTTGCGGAGTGCAATCGCCTAAATTTAGGTTTATGTCACTAGAAATATTTTGTGAAGGAGTTGGAGGAGTTTTGTGCGGCTCCCAGTGTTGGTGTTGTGATGAATGTTGGGTCTTATGTCCTTTAAATGACTTGTGGCTGTTGCGACTAACGGTTTTATGGCTTTTAAAATTCTGTGCCCCTCCTGCTTGGGCCAAAGTTATGGCTCGCAGCATGTACAAATAAATAAATGAATAAACAGCTGAACAAGACACTATACCAAGCTGATCAAAGTCAATAACACGCAATATGTTAAACATTTGCAAGCATGTGGGGCATGGTTCACCCAGGGTAAACCCAGCTGATGAGGTTGAGTTGAACAAAAGTACATGAGAGGTTGAGGTGCGAACTCTGGCATGACAAGGCACTGCGATTTGAAGTCGCAATTGTCATTTCCGCTCCCCATCGCCATTAATGTCCATGTTTGTGGGAGTAGCTTAATACATACCCCCCCCTCCGAGTCCACCTAATGGTAAGCCCTCGTAAACGTCAACATGCTTACAAAGGGAGGATTGCTGGGTCAGTTGGTTCATCATTCAAGGCTTAAGAACAGCACGAGAAATGGGATGTTTGTCACGTATATTAAGAGGCCTAAATTAAATTTTAAAGGAAAGGTGTGAAGAAGGCGACGTGGATTAACCGAAGAATAAAGAAGATGAAGAAGAAGCATTCAGTAAGGTGGAGAGAGATGATTGGTGGAGAAGCATTCGGTGAGGTGAAGAGAGATGATTGGTGGAGAAGAGAAGACGATGACAAGACTTACGTGGATTAATGCCAAGGCTATAAAAGGGCGAGGGAGAGCGAGGCACGGGGGGAACAGCAGAGAAGCGGAGGCTCCGGCGGGTCAGAGACGCGCCGGCTACTGCTCCGGTGAGCTCCCGTTCTACGGCTTCGTATCCTGGACTTCCTGCCGTGCCTGATCCCGTTCCGGGGAGTCAACGGAGGACGCTACTACCTGCTACGTCCAGGGGTGTCTCCAGCGCTGTTGCCACCCATCTGGGTGGTGCCCCCAACGCCAACAACACCGGCATCACCTCCACGGGCGCTTGGACCGGGAGCTTGTACGACGCAGCCAGCGACGCCAGCCCAATCACGTCGAACGCCGCCTCGACGCCGGCTACTGGATCCAGACAACGCCGCAGCCGTACCGAACCAATCGTGCACACTAACGCCGACCATTAATAGTACAAGGCTAGTAGTAGACGCCGGTAGCAGTGTGTATTTGTAGTCTTTGTGTTTTGTGTTAGTTTTGTTGGTTTTGTGTTCTAGTGTGTGTGTCACATGGAGGCATTAAATGTGCGTCTGTGTGTGTACACCTGTCGCCTAGTCCAATATTTCGGTTCGAGTGTTCTCCTGGGAGATCCGTGACAAAGATAAGTAGCGAGCTTGTGCCAGGATTCATTTCCTTGTTTCTTTTCTGCTTTTTCTCTAATCTTTTCGATCTCTCGATGGCAGAAAGTATGGATTTGGCAAAAACGTTAGAACTTGCGCTCAAGCTAGGTTTAAGCAAGAAGAGGGGAAGCGTCTCTATGACGAGGAGGGAAAGAGGCAGAAAGAGGAGGCAGATAGGCAGACAGAGCAAAGGGCGCAAGGACGCGCAGACGCTCGCGAAGCAGATGAGAGAGTTCGCGAAGCAGATAAAGGAGCTCGCGAGGCAGAAGAGCGGGAAGCTAGAAGAGCTCGCGAGGCAGAAGAACAGGAGAAAAGAAGGATAGAACGGGAGAAGGAGTTTCTTTTGTAGAAACAGTCGCATGTCGCGGGAGGATATGAGATCACGGAGAGTGATCAGCGTTCTTTAGCGGGTGGAGAATCTCCTAGACCGGTCAGAGTTTTGCCAAGGAAGCTTAAGGCTCTTTTCGATGACAAAAGATATGATCTGGACGCATGTCTGCAACGATTCGAGCGGATAGCTTTGGGGCAAGGCTGGGAGCGCAGTGAATGGGCCACGGCATTGAGCATGTGTTTAGTCGCAGAGGCGCTGAATGTGTTTGGAAGGATGCCTGCTGCTGATTCCAGCAACTACGAGAAAGTAAAAAAGGCGCTCCTCAGGCTTACGGCAAAAGGTTTTCGTGAGAGATTTCGCACCGCAAGACCTGAGGATTCGGAAACCGCTGAGCAGTTTTCCTGCAGACTGACCAACTATTTTGATAGGTGGCTTGATATGTCAAACACAGAAAAGAGCTTTGAAGGGGTGCGTGACAAGCTGGTCACAGAGCAATTTTTAGCATGTTGCAGCTCAAAGCTAGAGCTATTCCTTAAAAAAAGAAAGTTGTATTCATTGGAAGAGTTCGCCGACACTGCAGACCAATTCCTCGTGGCTCAAGGCCTAAGAAATTTGTGTAAGGCAAAGGAGGAAACCCAAAAGTTTCTAGAGACAGATGCGGCAAAACCAAGAGCATATGGCAGTGCATCTAAGGCCCCAGAAAGGTGTTTTCTCTGCGGCAAGGGGGACACTGTGCAGCTGACTGTCGGACTAGTAGCGCTGCCCAAAAGACACAGGTTGTGTGTCAAGGTTTAAGAGGAGGGGTTATACTATGAATGAGTGCCGATACAGAATACAGGACCAAGCCGCATGTGTCGTCGACTCTCTGGCAGAACTTGTCACACCTCCTGAAGTTCCACAGCTGAAAGGAAAGCAAACGCCGCTGGAAAATTAGGGGATGAATGCAAAACCCAACCCGAAAGCAGCAATGACAGTGGTGGTTGGGCAAATAGGGAACCGTCCTATATTGGTGCTTACGCACAGCGGAGCCAACACAGTTTTGGTTCGGAGAAGCCTCGTGAAGACGAGGATCTTACAGAGGAAGCTTCGGCCATCCCTCTTGTAGATAGCACAGTAAGGTACCTTCCTGAAGCCAGGATTCTATTGTACACGCCATATTACACTGGGCAGGTAGTGGCAAATTGCGTAGACCAACCCATCTAGGATCTCATCTTGGGAAACATTATGGATGCAAGAACTGTCGAAGACCCCGATCCCGAGTGGAGGATGCTCGACGTTGAGAAACATCCATAGGAGGAAAGGCCCGCGACAGCTCAGACGGGTGCAGTCAGTTTCTCGTCGGCAGTGGAGACAAGAGCTCAAGCGACAGCCCGAGCAACGCAGCGTCCACTCTCTACTCCTGTTACGATGTGCCTGAGCGTAACAGCGGGCGAAATTGCAATTAAACAAAAAAACTGAGCTCGAACGCCTGCTTTGAAAGAGTTGGGGAAAAAGTGAGAAGAAAGAAGAGTCGCACGTCATTCGAATATCAATTGGTAAATGGTCTTCTGCACAGGGAATGCATGTTTTGTTCAGGAAGGCGGGTCAAACAGCTGGTGTTACCGAGAGATATGCGAGAGACCGTGCTACGCTTAGGACATGACGCCATTATGGCCGGACACTAGGGTGTTCAAAAAACGCTGTCTAGCATCATGGAGAGTTCTTTTGGCCGGGTGTTCAGAGTGACGTTAAGCGCTTCGTTCGCTCATGTGACGTGTGCCAGCGCACAGTTCCGAAGGGAGGAGTTGGTCCCGTACCTCTGAGCAATATGCCAGCCATCGACCTACCGTTTCAGCGAGGGGCGATTGACATTGTGGGGCCAATCTCTCCAGTATCCGTCAAAGGCAATTGAGATGTGCTTACTCTGGTTGACGTGGCCACTCGTTATCCTGACGCTATTCCACTGAGAACTATTGACAGTATCCAAGTGGCAGAGGGTCTTGTGGAAATATTTTCGCGTTATTGGTTCCTGAGGGAAGCTTTGAGGGATCGGGGCTCGAACTTCACATCGGAACTAATGAAGGAGGTTAACCGCCTTTTGTCAGTAAGGCAGTTACTGACGACGCCTTACTATTCCATGTGTAATGGACTTGCAGAGCGGTTCAACGGCACCCTCAAAAGTATGATCAAGAAAATGTGCCAGGAGAGACCTACTGATTGGGACAGCTTTCTCCCAGCTCTTTTGTTCGCTTACAGCAAAGTACCGCGAACGGGTCTTAGGTTCTCTCCTTTCGAGATATTATATGGGAGAACCGTTAGAAGTCCACTTGCAATACTCAAGGAGCTGTGTATTAATAAAGAGATTGCATCAGATCTCAAGACAACATACACGTGCGTTCTTGAGTTGTGGGACAGGTTGAAGGAAACATGCAGGCTTGCACATCAAGGCCTGGGAAAGGCTCGTGAACGCCATAAAAGATATTATGAAAAGAAAGCCATTCACAGGAATCTGAATCCGGGCGACAGGTTTCTCGTCCTGCTACCCGCGGATCATAATAAGCTACTGATTCAATGGAAGGGCCCGTACCTTGTGACGCGGAAGAAAAGAGACATGGGCTATGAGTTATTGATAGATCGCACTAAGAAGGTTTTCCATGTAAATATGTTGAAGAAATATGAAGAAAGATGTCCCGTACGGCGGTACGCCCCCAAGGTAGCATGTGCACAGTGGCCGAGGAGACAGGTGATGCTGCGGAGGTGCCCACGTGCAGTGGGGATAAAAATGCAGGAGGGGATGAGGTACTAATGAAGCCCAATGTGAATGAAGACAGACGATCACAGCTCTACTCCAAATCAAGGGGGAGATGTTTTCGGGCGGGCCAGGCAAAACGGAACTCATTTGTTGCAAATAAGAGCTCTCTACGGATAGAGCCAACTGAGCAGCTCTACGTATTTCTGGGATGTATCTTGTTGTTGTTGGTGTGTTAAAGTATCTTTGGGGTTTATCTTCTGGTTGTTGCCGTTGTTGGTGTTATGTCATTATACAAGGGAGTGTGTTGTGGACACCAACATGTTTATTAAGGACTCTGTACGGACAATGGCAGTGGTGTGTTAGTGTTCTGAAAACGCAGTTTTGTGTGCTATGTAGAGGTGTGCTCTTGGTGTGTGCTGGACATCTGCGGTGTGTTGTGTGCTGGGTCCAGAATCGCCACAGAAGATAGTCGGTTGGCTGGATGGCTTGGAGATGAGGGTGACGTGAGCACTTTTTCATGGAAAAACTCTTGAGAGAGGGGGCCCTTGTCAAATATATTAAGGAGCCTAAATTAAATTTTAAAGTAAAGGTGTGAAGAAGACGACGTGGATTAACCGATGAATAAAGAAGATGAAGAAGAAGCATTCAGTGAGGTGGAGAGAGATGATTGGTGGAGAAGAGAAGAAGACGACGACAAGGTTTTCTTGGACTAACGCCAAGGCTATAAAAGGGCGAGGGAGAGCGAGGCACGGGGACAACAGCAGAGAAACGGAGGCCCCGGCGGGTCAGGGACGCTTTGGCTGGAAGAGAGCGACGCCGGCTACTGCTCCGGTGAGCTCGCGTTCTACGACTTCGCATCCTGGACTCCCTGCCGTGCCTGAGCCCGTTCCGGGGAGTCAACGGAGGACGCTACCAGCTGCTACGGCCAGGGGTGTCTCCAGCGCTGTTGTCACCCATCCGGGTGGTGCCCCCAACGCCAACACCGGCATCACCTCCACGGGCGCTTGGACCGGGACATTGTACGACGCAGCCAGCGACGCCACCAGCGACGCCAGCCCAATCACGTCGAACGCCGCATAGACGCCGGCTACTGGATCCATACAACGCCGCAGCCGTACGGAACCAACCGGGAGCACGAACGCCGACCAGTAATATTAGAACGCTAGTAGTAGACGCCGCTAGCAGCGTGCCTGGGTCGTGTGTATTTGTAGACTTTGTGTTTTGTGTTATTTTTGTTGGTTTTGTGTTCTAGTGTGTGTGTCACATAGGGAGCATTAAATGTGCGTCCGTGTGTGTTCTCCTCTCGCCTAGTCCATTCTTTCGGTCCGAGTGTTCTCCGTGGAGATCCGTGACGAAGTTACAGAAAAAAAGCAATAGACAGCACTGCACCTGCAATTGAGTCTATTTTATGTGAAATAGCAATAAATACAGAAAGAATACACAAAGAGCTTATAGACAAAAACGCAATACAATACAGATATTACTTACATAGTTCGAAAGAAGACAGCGCAAAAAAGGACAACCACAGAAGATTACACGACACAAATAACGCTTACCTTCTGTGGTTGTCCTTTTTTACACTCTCGTTTATTCCAAGTATGGATCACCAACTAGCCCACCACTATGTTTATTGAATTACTTGGACATTACAGATATCAGATAGAAATTTATTAACTACTTTGCTACTTCTCTTCAGTGTCCCTCTAGAGAAACAACAGTTCCCAATAACAGCTTAAGATCCACCGGTTGCTGTATTACTCCACTGTATTCAAGCCCAGTTGCTAATGGAATCAATGGATTACGATAGGTATCTACAAGAAAGAAGGATGAAGGTGAAGTTGTATGTGCACAGGTGTGAAAGATGAATTGTCATACAGCGCTCGCAATACTAATATATCACGCAAATAAAGGCATCGAAATTCTGTCGCGTACCATAATTTCATCTTGCTAGAGACTTAAGTCATATCCATCCGCAGGGTGTGCCTTTTGACATATGATTCTCACCTGAAGAAAAAGGGCGTAACCTAAACTAGCAATGCGCATTGAACTCCCTGTGCAACAAAGCGGTCTTTACTCTGGCATAGTAACATTAGGTATATGGGGAGACAACCAGCTAACTACCGATATGTAAAATTGCTAGAAATAAAAACAAGGATTTATGAATGACCAGTGGGAGTTGCTTGGCTAGTTGGCTCACGCTTCATGACAAAGAACAAAAGCACAAGGCAAAAATGTAGACGTAGAGGCCAGTGCCCATGTTTGTGGGAGTGGTTTATACAACTGCTTGAGTCTCTTCTTTATTATCTATTGTTGGCCAGCAATTTACAATGAGTATAAGTTCCGGACTGAGAAATGAGCAGCAATAAAATTCTGAAGTGATCTGAACGACAGATAGCACGCATTGTTATGAATCATAAATTAGCTCTAAATTTTCCTCGACTCGCCATTTATCGTTGATGGGAAGGCCGCCGAGAAAACTGGAGCTGCCAGTAGAGGATCCATGGGACACCAGGCGGCCAAGTTAAAGTGCCTGTTCGTCTCAGATGCCTGGACAAATAAAAATGATGTGAGCTTTTAAATGTGTTGCTAAGAAAACATTTCAATGTTGTGATCACAGCATTTCTCTAAGTGGATTAAGCTACACTGTACACGTTCTCAATGCAAGGCTAAAATTTCATAGATAAGTGTCTAATGCATATGAAGAGGTACTGGTGAAATTAATGAATGCAATTTACATTTGCAGTGTGGCTAAACTAAATTCTCCTAGTTGCAGCTTTGCAATTGAAGCCATGATTGTGCATTATGGTTCAACTATTGTCATTGTAGCAATATTTTACTTAGTGAATTTCTAGATTTAATTCTTTCATAAATCTTTCCCAGGCTGCACTATGTATACTACTTACAAATGCTACTAGTACACAGTGAAGCCTGGTAAAGAAATATGAAATAAATCTAGAACTTCAATTAACTACATTGTTGCTCTTGCAGGTGGCCAAAAATAGCGATGCGTACAGCAATGCTGTCAGCACTGCAGCTCGCAATTGGCGAATAAAAACGACGAACAACGCGTGTGTAACGAGAAAGACGAAGTTAGCATGCAGCGCCGTGCACGCGTCCACGAGCGAAGATTCTAAGCGCTACGTATGCTGCTCCTGCCTGGGGTCATTAGTCTCGAGTCCTTACTACCTTAACAATGCATTCTTAAGATCGTATTCGACACTCAAGAAGTGTGCGGCGACGGCGAAGACACTCGACGCGTTGCTCCAGCGACAACACATGCTTCTGTCGCTCATGCGAGGTTGATGTAAGCAGTACAGCTGCACTGTGAAAACAGCACCAAGAACCCGATGGCACGACCATCGTTCGGTAAAGGTCGCACTTACCGGTATTTCTTGTTGAGGTTTTTCATTTTCAGCTTCACTTGTTTGCTGGTGTATGGGCCTTCTCCCGGCGGTAGCCCGGCGTTCAGTTCCGCTACTCTTGCAGCATATATCCGAGCGTGGCGCGTGTTACAGCGCAGCACAGGTAGCGGGTCCTCCAATATGCGTATCAGGGCGGCGGTTGTTGAATCAGGCCAGATGACACAACTCTGGGAGGACGAGTCGCTCGATGTTGCTACTGCCATGCGCGCCACCATCTTGTCGGTAAAGGTAGCAAACGGAGGTCGGCAAGCTTCGTTTGGGTAACTGTGGTTAGGTGGCGTAACTGCAGTTTCGTCTGCCGTGTGAGCGCGGCTAACTATAGTTACGGGGAACCGTAGTTACCTTAACTAGGGTGGCTAGACTGGGGAGGTGTGAAGACCGCGGCGCTTTCCCTCGGGCGCGCGTGACCCCTCTGCGCACCGATGCCGCCAGGGGAAATGTGGCGCTGCTACTAGCGGCGCGGTAAGCTTCGCCTGGTCAGCCTGGCTCAACCTCTCAGCTGCGTCGGTCTTGCGCACATCGTAGCAGTTGTCAGCGCAGCGTTTTCTCATGCGAGATGCCTCCGCCAGCAAGAAGACCGAGCGTTGGTGCTTTGTGCCTGGGTGTGACACGGGATACAGGAAAACGTCAGAGAAAGTCTCTTTGTTCCGTGCCCCTGCCTGCCAACAAATGTTGGCCAAGTGGTCTCGAGCGATCCCACGGGCCGACAAGGCGTTGGAGGAGAATTCTGCAGTTTGAGAAAGACACTTCGACTCACGGTACGTAGCCAACATTTTTAGCTGGGCTTGTGGGTGAGACTTATTGGAATGTGGAAAGCGTCTAGAATAAACAGAAGTGTGACACGTGTTATCGGCGTGCTGTGTGACGGTACATAACGCATTGCACGACATTCTCGCAGCATGCCCATCCTGCTCTTTCACGCTAGCTCAAACTGATCACCATGGTCTGTTCTTTCTGTTGCCTCTAGGTTTATCGTTCGTGACTTCAAGCACATTATTAATGGAGCTGAGGTCTTGATACCACGCTCCATTCCTGCCCTCTCAGAAGACGCAGTACCTACTGTATTTCCTAACCTACCGAAATACATTAGCAGAATGCTGCCGAAAGAAAGAAAAAGAAGAAATGCCTCACAAGCTCCTATACCTTCAAAAAGAAGCGGCGCTTGCCTTGACACGACGGAGGAATGCCCCCCGGCAGACGTGGAGGGTGCAGATACACAGCGGGGTGGAATGTCCGAACCGTTCGCCGAGGAACTATTCATTTTCAATCTGAAACGACCTTCGGAACTGTGGTCACTGCAGAAGCTTAAGCAGAACAACATTGCCTGCTACCAGACTGCAGAATTTGCAAAGGGCGAAACACCGCCTGTTGTGTTTACCAAAATGGTAGTGTTCTGCATTGGAGAAGAACATGTCAAGTGCAGAATCTTCTTGGCTGGGCAATTTCATAAGGAATGCGATGTGCGGTGTAAAGAACAAGCAGAAGGTGAATTGTCGTACGCAAACAGCCTCACCGTGTGCAGTGGAATTGGCCATACCAAGGAGTTCGAGAAGCTAAATATGAACAACATTGGAAGATTATCCGGACATTGCCTGTTCTCATCAGCATGTAACGGATCAGTACCACAACGTATGTTGTTCTGGACTTGAAGGACTGCATACAGCTTATAGAAATTTGTGTACAGTAATGTCTTAACATTGACGACCAGACTGATACATTTTAAATGTCTTTTTTTTTCATTTCAGGTACATCTGCACAGTTACCTAACCGCTGCTTGTCATGCAAAAAGAGCAGAAGCAGTATGAAAGCTCGCTTGCTACGCTGCAAAAAGAAGGCTCGACTCCAGCTTTCAAATGTTGCTGCAAAACGACTAAAGTATGCCATGCGTACCCTGCAACGGAGGAATAATAAGTTGAACTCTCTGCAAGATGCCCTCAAAAAGATGCAAGAAAAAAACATGGCAATCAAAGCAACCTTTTTTGAGGAAAAGGTTACCCTGAATACTCTTTTTCTTTATTTGAAAAGCATTTACTTTTGTAACTCTGTATATGTTTTCCAGCTTAAAGAGCTTCCCAAAAAACAGCAACCCGCTGTGCGTGCATGTTTTGAAGTATCAAGAAGGAAATCCAACCATGGGTACCGTTACAACAAGGAATGGCTGCTGGAATGTATCCTCCTAAGGATGAAAAGTCCACGACTGTATGAGCACCTGAGGTCTCATAAAATCTTGGTGCTGCCTAGCCGAGTCTGTCTGCAAAGATACATGAAGGTATTTAAATGTGCCTTTTTTTACATGAACAAAAAGTAACTGCTTTTTCTATTTACAGGGCTTCAAAGCATCATATGGCTTTAGCACCAAGCTTCTTGGGTGTGTAAAAAAAACAGAAGAGCTTGATGGAATTAGGCGCCATGGGGGCTTGCTCATAGATGAGATGAAACTTTCTGCTCACTTGGACATGACAACCTCAACTCATATAGAAGGCTTTGTTGACCTAGGTCAATTCAGTGACCACAGGGACAAATATACGAAAGCTGACCATGGGCTTGTCATTATGTTTCAGCCTTTAGTAGGCAGCTGGACCCAAATAATAGGTAAGAATGTTTGTACAAAATATGTTTATTGATTTCAAACTATAATCACGTGCTTATATGATGTGCTTCATTTCTCTATAGGTGTATTTGCTTCAAGTGGAAACGTCAAGTCTCAGATGCTTTCAAAAATTGTGTTAGAGGCAACGGTGCTTTGTGAACAAGCTGGTCTTCTAGTTCACTATGTCTGCACAGACGGCGCAACATGGAATCGCTCTATGTGGCACAATCTTGGTGTGTACGGCAATGGGAAGAATGTAAAGTGCAAAGTAACGCACCCCTGTGATGAAGACAGGTTCCTACACTTTATTTCAGATTTGCCGCACCTTGAAAAATGTGTGCGAAACACATTGCTTAAGCAAGGACTCAACACACATCTTGGCCGAGTAAGCTTGCTACATGCTGGTCTATTTTTTTATATATATGCCTTGTTTGATTTGCTTTTTTATCGCAAGTAAAATGCGATTTTATACTTCATTACTTATATTACAGGCCCACTGGGAGCATGTTTCCACCATGTGGAAGCTAGACAATAAAAGTATGACACTGAAGGTTGCACCAAAGCTTACTCGCAGTCACATTTATCCAAATGGCTTTGACAAGATGCGAGTAGACTTGGCTTTCCATATTTTTAGTAGAGAAGCCGAACATGCCCTTTCCTTTTACAAGGAGGATATAGAAAGGATTTATCCAAATGCAGAGCCAACAAGAGCTTTTGTTGATCTGATGGCGAGGCTTATTGAAGCTATGACATCGAGGTTCCCTGCAGAAGCCATGAGGTAATTTTGGTGTGGGGTTTTTCTCTCAAAATGCTGCATGATTTTGTTTTTGGCATTTCAGACCGGGCAATAGGAAAGAGGCCACCCTTGATGAAGCGCTTCGGTTTCTTGATGAATGGGAGGCTCACGCCAAAGGGCTCGGCTTTCTTAGTAAGAGTACTTCTGAGGGGCTGAGGGTGTCTATACATTATACAAAGCACCTTCTAAAGTACCTTTCAGAAAAGGTCGGCTTCAAGTATATAATGACATCAAGACTGAGCAAAGACCGCTTGGAACAATGCTTCGGCGTTGTCAGGCAAACGAGTGGGGCAAATGATCATCCTACCCCAGCTCAGTTCATTCTGATCATAAGGTATGTAATTTTTACTTGGGTTTTACAGACTGTCAGCATGCTTATAAATGTAACAACTGTTCCATGTGCACATCCAGGTGTCTAAGCTTCTACAGTCTGGCAAGGAGCCCTAAGGACGGCAATGTGTCGCCGGATGTCCTCGAGTCATTGCTGTCTGTCGAGGAGGTGCTGGCTGAAAAGGAAAGCCTGGCAGAAGACAGCGTAAAGGCTTTGCCAATTGATGCCATGGAAGTGGCCGCAGACCACCACAGCTATGCTGAGCGGCACAGCGATGCGCGGCTGATCTATTACATTTCAGGCTATGTTGCTAGAAAGCGAGTTCTGACAACCCATTGTGAAGCCTGCAGAGCAGCATGTCTCTGTGATAAAGACAACATTGCAAAAGAACTTCCAGCCGAGGCAACCAATGAGTGGAACCTTGGGGGCCTTTTATATCCCTCAGTGTCGTTTTATAATCTTATAAAGGTCCTTGAAGACAAACTTACATATGCGTTCTGCGAACGCGCTTGCATGCCGAAGATGCGGCAGAGATTTTACAGTCTATTAGTGGTGTGCCAAAAATTGGTTGCTCTCACCATTCTGTTGCGCTGACAGCATCAGTAGTACGTTTTTATTGCCTCACAAGGATGCACCTTTTGCTCAAGGGCATAAATCAGGAGGGTAGTGAAGGGAAGCGTAAAACACTGAAACGTTGTGTATTGTAGATTCTTTCTGCAAAAGTTTTCCCCCTCATTTGTAAATAAATGTTTTCATGACCAGATATGTGTTGCTTCATTGTCTACAATCGTCGGAGATTGCTTACGTGAGCGTCAAGCTGGCATACATGCTACAGGTTCACAATCGGGGACAACTGGTTCGCGCGTTGGGGCGCCTTCAGCCAACGCGACTGCAGTTTCGAGGTCCTACGGCACGCATTACAACCTGCTCTTCTCGCCGTAGTGGCTGCGTTTCGATGGCGGCGCAACGCAGAGAGTCAGTGCACGTTAAAGAAACCCAAGTGGTTGAAATTATTCTGAAACCTTCCACTACGGCGTCCTTTGCATCCTGGGCAGCGTCTCGAAATGTGCACGCACAAAACGCGCTTCAGTACAGCTATGCAATGCAAACTGGGCTTGTGAAGCAGCATATTCCACGGGAATAATGATGCGAGTTGACGAAACATTATTTTATGGTAAAGATTCATTCTTTGACACTCACAAAAAACGCGCGGTAAGCGAAACAAGCCCATTTTCGCCTCGGTGCTAGAAATTTAGCCTACGCGATGCGCTCATTTCGGCTGCTCACCTTACCGCGCCTCTGCCGTCAGCGCCGCCACACGGCATCGGTGCGCGGCGGGGCCAAGCTTCTCCGGCCGGTTTTCACACCTTCCCAGTCTAGCCACCCTACCTTAACTGTGGTTAAGGTCGCCCGTGTAAATGCGGTATTACGGGCGTACGGGCGGAGCGCCTACGCGCACGGGCGTACGCTGGAGCCTGTCTGCGCATGCGCGAGGCGCGTCGCGCGATCAGGCGCGAGCACGGCGCAGATATCTGTATATGTCAGATATCCGCGCCTGCGCTCGGGCGCTTGCGCGCGTGTCGGAAGCGGGGTCCGGTTTACAACAATAGGAGGACAGCGGGGCTCTCGGGGACTCTTTTCTTCATCGCTTGAAGCTCTTTCAGGTTCCTGGAACTTTATTTCGCGGTTTAAATTGTCCTTTCAGCACCTCCCAAAGCCCCTTAAGGCTTGAATTTCTTTAGGTCGGCTCGAGAGGGGGAACGAGCCAGCACAGGGAGCATTAAGGTGCCATCGTGCATGAAGGAGCATCCAGGCCATCGTCTAGGACCTGCATAAGTGCACAATGTTCTGCGTGAATGAGGTCCGGTGTCCCCCACAGCCTGAGTCGCTTTGAGACGCTAGATGCAGTTCAAAATCTTGCAACTAAATCCATTCACTCTTCATACTCTGTATTTCTTCATTAAAAACTATATCAGGACTACCACCCCTTTCGTTCTATAGCCGCAATGCGAGTGTCACCCTTTGTCACCAATTATTTCATTCTATGCTCAATTGGTCACCGTATATAACAGCCGCAACACGCATATCTCAACGCAACGGTCATCCCCTTCAAGTTCTATGGCAACCATCACATACTACTACCTTTTCTGCTTTGTTCTTTTTTTCGAGCAGCAATGGACTGGAACGGCCTACCCCGTGACATCGTCCGCATCGCTTCATCATATACTTTTCAATAACATGTTACCGATAACCTTCAATGCTAAATAATAGCGCTGTTTGTTTGCTCACTTCAATAAAATCCCACCCCTTATGTAACAACCCTTGCAAAACAGTTCTTTTAAGGTAATAGAACTGAACTGAACTAAGCTAAACAAACTATCAAACAAGGTTCAACATTCTTGTTTCCTGTTTCTAGTGTCAGGCTCGATATCGTCGACTTAAGGTATGCCAACAACTCAAGGTTTTAAATTGGCACCGACAATAACGACGTTGCGAAGTTACATACGCATGGCGTCCCAAAAGGAATTGTTAAAGCACAAGGCAGCGGGGCAGAGCGGAGGAGGTTTCAGTGCGTGCACACCGGGTAGCGCGCGATGCGCGTCTATCCACTGAGGAATTGCCGTGAGGCAGCCAGAGCGACGCGAAAGTCTTTCAGCTGGCGATTGATATTAAAACCATTTTGGCTCGCCTTGGAAAGTTCCACTTGCTAACTATGTTCCTATCACTTGACAAAAAATACTGGCGACACCTACGGAAGCTTCCACGAGTAGTGCTGCCGGTCACTGAGAACGCGATCGCCTTTGGAGGCGTCCGGCCATGTCTTAGGCCACAAAAGAGGCGCGAGAGCAAGAACGCCTTCTAAAGCAGAAACACTGGCCCGGTTGCATGCTTTCCTACAGGGCGGTAGACTAGACGCAGCACAAATTGTACGGCTACTTTTTATGTTATGGTCACAAACACTCAAATATTGGCATAGGAGTTGCGGCACCAGATGTTCAGATGGTACGACGGTCTTGCTTCTTTTCACTTGTTCTCCAGGCAGTCCTGAGGAAGTAGTCGAGGGTTCGACGGCATACCGTCTGGTCAGGAATCATGGCTTGATGAGGTTCACTGGTCACTGACCAAGGTCAACAAAAAATGACGTTTCGGGAGCGCTACGGCTCCCTTGTTCACAATGAGCAACCAGCTGGACGTCCCGGGCTTTTTGTAGCGGTTACTATCGTTTTGAGGCATTTCGCGTAGATAGGGTGCAACGTGCCGTCATTCTTATTTATTGTGTTGGGCGTAGTCTGGATGATTAATGACTCGAGATTTCGGCGGGCTGATACATTCTTTTCCGTTGTCACTATAACTGCTTCATCCCAGTTAATTTCGTGACCAGTCTCTTGCGCATGCTCCGCGATTGCGTTCGTGGTCACGTTTCCTTTTCGTACATCGTACTGATGTTCTTTCAGGCGTCTCTTGAAGTCTTTCGTTTCCCCTATGTAAACTGATGAACAGTCGGCGCAGGCAATCTTGTAAACCACGCCGGGAAAACTGGCACGAGGGAGCTGGTCTTTCACGTTTACAAGCTCATTTCTTATCTTGCTTGTTGGGACATGTGCAACATGGACGCCGTGCTTGCGGAACATCCGCGCCAGCGCCTCGCTGATCCCCGGTACATACGGAATAGCGGCTCGTTTCGGTGCGTTAGCTCTTTCGTCTTCCCGGGCAGCAGGCTCACTTGATACAGCCACTCTTTGCGTGTTCCGAATGAAGGAAAGTGGGTAGCCGTTTCTTTTCAAATCTTTTTCCACAGTCTTCATTTCGTGGTTTAGGGCGGCGTCTTCACTGCATACTTCCCTGGCACGGTTGATTAGAGATGCCACCACTGACCGCTTATGACTGACAGGGTGTGCTGAATTGAAATTTAGGTACCTTCCGGAATGCGTCGGTTTCCGGTAGACGCGAAAACTAAGACCTGTTGGAGTACGGGTTACCACGGTGTCGAGGAACGGAAGGCAGCCGTCAGTCTCTTCCTCAACAGTGAAGTTGATTGAGGGCTCAATGGCATTAAGGTGATCGAGGAAAGTGCGGGTGTGCTTCCGGTCTATGACGCAGAAGCAGTCGTCCACATACCTAAAAAATACTTTTGGTCGCGGTTGGAAGGTGGCCAAAGCTTTGCTCTCGATGGCTTCCATAGCGATGTTAGCCGCTGTGACCGAGATGGCTGCCCCCATTGCTGTGCCAAAGGTCTGCTGGTAGAAGTTGTCGCTGTACGTAAAATATGTGTTGGTGAGACAGAATTGCAAGAGTTGGCAAAGTTCCGCTGCTTCGAACGGTGTCCGATCCTGCCACGAGGTGTCATTCTCGAGACGTTGCTTACATGTCTCAACTGCGAGATCAACAGGCACGCTTGTAAAAAGAGAGCAGACGTCGAAAGAAACGATCTCATCTGTGTCTTCCAGGGCGACCTCTTTGATCTTGTTGATGAAGTCGGATGAATTCTTGATGCCTGTGCCTGTCTTGCCCACCAGCGGTGAGAGAACGCCATGAAGGTACTGTGACAACGAGTATAAAGGAGACTTTCTAAAATCCACTATTGGGCGCAGGGGAATCCCTGGTTTATGCACCTTTGGTAGTCCGTATATGGCGGGCGCTGAGCCGTTTGTACATAGCAACTGATAATAAAGCCGTTTCATAGACGGAGGGATGCCCTTGAAGATCTCTGCTAGCATTTTTTGAAGAGACGTCTGCACTTTGGGAGTAGGGTCTTTCGGGATCCGGCAGTAAGTGGTCTCGTCCTGAAGCATGGCCTCCATTTTTTCCTTGTAAGAAGACCGGTCAAGGATAACAGTGACATTCCCTTTATCTGCCGGTAGGACGGCTATATCCTTGTTAGCCTGGAGGCTTCGGATTGCTGAGCGTTCATCTTGACCAAGAGGGCGGTTTGATGACGTCTTCTTCATGCGTGACAACACACCTATCGCCTTCGTTCGAACTTCGTCCTGAACGTCTCGTTCCAGAAGTCGTACGGCCCCTTCTACGGCACATGCGACCTTTCGTGGGTCCGGTGCCTTCCCTTGGTTGAAATTCAAACCTAGGCTGAGCACCTTGGCTTCGGATGGATTCAATTTGTAGGACGACAGGTTCCGTGTTTCGAAGATTGGTGCGGCCCTGGTCGCTATCCCCTTTTCAGCAAGTAAAGTCTGCAGCTTTTGATCCTGCGATTTCAGATGTCTCTCCTCTCTTCTGTACATTTCTTGGTTCGCAACCAACTGAACACTGGCGAGGACATCCGGAGCGATAAATTCCAATTGTCGCTTTGCAAAGAACAGTTCAGTTTCTAAGCGCTTCTTTGTCAGCTTGCATTCTTCAATCCTTGCTTGAAGGAGATGACGTTCCGCTTTTGCAACCACATGCAGACCAAAACGTGTCTTTACCGGTTTCTTTAGACGCAAGGATCTTGGAATAACGTGGTTAGACTTACAATCGAGGTTGAAACGCAGGTGCGTGGAGTAAGCAGCAAGTCTTGCTGAGGTGCTTACAAAACGGCGTATTCCGGTGACGGCCGGTTGTCCATATTGATGGCGTAAAGTGATGTAGTCGAGGGTTCGACGGCATACCGTCTGGTCAGGAATCATGGCTTGATGAGGTTCACTGGTCACTGACCAAGGTCAACAAAAAATGACGTTTCGGGAGCGCTACGGCTCCCTTGTTCACAATGAGCAACCAGCTGGACGTCCCGGGCTTTTTGTAGCGGTTACTATCGTTTTGAGGCATTTCGCGTAGATAGGGTGCAACGTGCCGTCATTCTTATTTATTTGTTGACCTTGGTCAGTGACCAGTGAACCTCACCAGTCCTGAGGAAGCTTTCGAGGTGTGAGGTTCCCGTGGAAGCACGACTTTGTGAAGGATGCCAGAGTTTTGTGTGGGAGATTCTTTCCTATGTGTTAAAATATCCGCTCACCACACCTGTTATCTCTTGGTCATAGTCATGGCGTCAGGACTTAAACTTCAATAGTTTTGAAATCTGTGTAGATTGAAGAAAGGGCTAAAGTTTTTTAAACAACGGTAAAAAAGGAATCCTAGATGTTGCGATACCGAATTGATCGTTCTTATAGGCGACTGAAATTCCTAAAGAGTCAACGGAATCCGTCAGAGCCTCTACCAATGGCTAAAGGCTATCGGCATCTTGTTACAACTCCCAATACGGCAGTAACATATCTATAGGTTAAATATAACGAAGTAGCTGCTACCGAATTCTATGACGACATCCCAATGATTATTTGACCTCCGTTAAAGCAGTCTACTGTCGTTCTTGAACAGGAGGCGCGCAAGAATAAAGTCTTTGAAGTACTAGAAAACCCATAACACCGAAACTCCAGAAGGAAGAAACTGCCCGAATAGCTGAACTAACACCTAGCGGGCATTATCTGAAAATACCCCGAAAGCAAAAGTGCTCCACGTGTGCCCGAACTACCCAAATCCACAAGACTGACGTCACACACCACCCCATCGAGGAAATATCAACATCGGCTTTCCGAGTGCTGTTGAAATACTTACACCAGACCTGAACCCAATTTCGTGGGAAAGCACCCACTCACGTACTCAAGAACAGTCATTTAGAGGAACGCATGCTGTATGTTGTAGACAACGCTTCCTAGGGCGTGGTGTGTTCTCAGGTAGTTTCATTCTCAAAAACGTTTTCATACCGCTCGTTGTCACCTGTTTTAGATCTCCCTTAAAAAGAGTCGATCAACAAAAGAAAGGGGGAAAATAACTTTTTCCGGTGTCATACGCTGAGTGCTCCCAAATTTCATCGACGAGACGATAACTTTTTCGGAAAAAGTCCACCAACGTAAAAATCGCGTTGATAAATATGTGCTCGGACGCAGAACTCTGGCGGAACACAATGACAAGCACGATCCCGGGAGAAATTTTGACGTCAGGGTGGTTGACCGCAGTCGTTATGTGAGAAGCAGTTTCCTTAAATCCCCGAACATTCAACTTAATCCTGGAACCATCAGCAGGTCGCAGGGGGCACTGGCAACTGTATATACCGGTTCCTATTTCACGTTACGGTACCATTAATAAACCTCTACGCTTAAATGTTGCTATTCTAGGACATTTCATTCACCCTTCAATAACAAGCCCAGACGGTGTGGAAACATTGCGACTGCCTTTCTTTAAGACATTAGCAGTTGTCGCTTTCGATTATTTAGTCAGGCAAATTTCTCCTGAACATTTTACTTCAAAGTTTTCAAATCCAAGCAATAATAGGTGGAATAGACGGTACGTGGTGTCAAGGGGCAGTTCTTAGGAAAGCGGTCCTTCAATCCCAATTTAAAAGCTAACGTTTTCTTTGCACAGATTATGGGGGTAAACTCGTCGAAAACAAGCCGTATCCGCACCTTGAGCAAGTCATTTGTTTTTCTACAAAATGCACTTGTAAGATCCCTTAACAGGCACTTAGGTAAGGACATTTTCGGGAGGGACCTATTGCAATTTCTTCAGTCTAGGCCGTGGGAGGGAGGGCTTGGATATAGCCGTTTCATATTAATTATAGTTGTCATAAGCTTTTCACGTCGCGAAAAATTTTGTGAGGCACAGTCGGACTCCTCTTAATATTCCGGACGACGCAACGCAACTTTTCCCACTGTGGTATCGATAACCTTTGCTAGAACAAAGAACCTTCAAAACTCTACTGTAGTAAGATACAACTTGAAAAACAAAATCAGCTATTAACACCAACTAGTTTTGGCCGCAGGGCACTCTATTAGCCCGCTAACGAATCACAGGTACTAAATTATTATTTTCATGTTCACTGTTGTACAAGTTAGATGCGTCGGAATTCCTACGACCATAATTTCGCCTTGTCATTACCTTTTTGTTAAGCTTAGGACAGCTTTAAAAACATATATTTTCTTTTCGCAGAGGAATAGTGTGTGCCGGTCATGAGTATGGGCGGAGTTCCAGTTCGTACTTAAGTTCTATCCGACACTGAAAACTGGTCCCAGAAATAAAGGTGCTGTAGGCAAGTCTTGCTTTCCCCTGTCTGCTACATGCGGTTCAGTAAGGGGGAGTGGCCTGCACATATGTTAATTGGTCGTATTGTCAAATTATTGTTTTCTTTTTTTAATGAATGAGACAAATCATAATTACTTGTTCACACTTTCCAACACGAGGATAATATTTGCAGTCCATTAGTTTATAATGAAAGAGCAGCATGCACAGCACACCATTTTAAAAGAGTGAGACTATTGTTACGGCCCCATATTTTTTTCTGCGCAGACAAGCCGAGCGCGGTGAAGTTTTTTGTGCCACTGAACAATATCGTTTCCACGCTTCAGATGCGGCGCACGTGCAAGCACCAGGCCGAAACCGGGCGCCGGCCTCTAGGGGATCTCAGCATGCGCAGATCACCTTGAGGCTGGCGCTATGCGCAGTTGCAGCAGCTGCTGATCGCGCAGCACTGAATTTCTCTTCACAGCTATTCGAACTGACGACATATGCACCTTCAAATATTTGCCTCCCAAGACTGTCGTACCAAAATCATGACTCAACTGTCTGTCGTACAGCGTTCCGGGTGGTGTGTGTGTGTGTGTGTGTGTGTGTGTGTGTGTGTGTGTGTGTGTGTGTGTGTGTGTGTGTGTGTGTGTGTGTGTGTGTGTGTGTGTGTGTGTGTGTGTGTGTGTGTGTGTGTGTGTGTGTGGTGTGTGTGTGTGTGTGTGTGTGTGTGTGTGTGTGCGTGCGCGTGCGTGCGTGTGTGTGTGTGCGTGTGCGTGTGCGTGCGTGTGTGTGTGTGTGTGTGTGTGTGTGTGTGTGTGTGTGTGTGTGTGTGTGTGTGTGTGTGTGTGTGTGTGTGTGTGTGTGTGTGTGTGTGTGTGTGTGTGTGTGTGTGTGTGTGTGTGTGTGTGTGTGTGTGTGTGTGTGTGTGTGTGTGTGTGTGTGTGTGTGTGTGTGTGTTGTGTGTGTGTGTGTGT